>JAXIVJ010005449.1:0-73913 GCA_036785665.1 Chirona hameri | reverse complement strand
GAATTTCAGTAATCTAAATTTTTGTGGGCGGGAAATTCCAGCTTATCGCTTCCTTTACTAATACTGCGGAAAGTAACTCAACAACAAACAGACGATATAATAAATAATGTTCAGAAAGGATAAGCTGGTCTTTCCGAAATGCCCTGCCGCGTTACGCCTGGAAAGCTTGCTAAGAAATGTACTAAGTATCAGCTGGACCGCTGTTTAATTATTTGTCTTGGTATTCCTGTCGTCCCTCATCGTCCTTCACCACCTGGTTGTAATGGCATTTAAGAGTACGTGGTATGTAATAGGTATGGAAGTGCATTGAGTAGTGAGTGCAGATCTGTAATGAGGAGCGATAGGAGAGGGAGAGGGAGAGGGAGAGGGAGAGGGAGAGGGAGAGGGAGAGTGAGAGGGAGAGGGAGAGGGAGAGGGAGAGGGAGAGGGAGGGGGAGGGGGAGAGGGAGAGGGAGAGGGAGAGGGAGAGGGAGAGGGAGAGGGAGAGGGAGAGGGAGAGGGATAGGGAGAGGGAGAGGGAGAGGGAGAAGGAGAGGGAGAGGGAGAGGGAGAGGGAGAGGGAGAGGGAGAGGGAGAGGGAGAGGGAGAGGGAGAGGGAGAGGGAGAGGGAGAGGGAGAGGGAGAGGGAGAGGGAGAGGGAGAGGGAGAGGAGAGGGAGAGGGAGAGGGAGAGGGAGAGGGAGAGGGAGAGGGAGAGGGAGAGGGAGAGGGAGAGGGAGAGGGAGAGGGAGAGGGAGAGGGAGAGGGAGAGGGAGAGGGAGAGGGACCAGGCATTGTCATATATCAAATGAGGGAAAGCAGCATAAGTTGCTCGAGGTGTTTAACAATATTTGTACATAGGTAACGCGGGATCAGCCATAAACGCCGCAGCGACCGTGTTCAGGTGACGGCAGTAGGCGGGGAGGGCCGTGGTCAGATGACGGCAGTAGGCGGGGAGGACCGTGGTCAGGTGACGGCAGTAGGCGGGGATGGCCGTGGTCAGGTGACGGCAGTAGGCGGGGATGACCGTGGTCAGGTGACGTCAGTTGGCGGGGAGAACCGTACCGAGACCGTGGTCAGGTGACGGCAGTAGGCGGGGAGGACCGTGGTCAGGTGACGGCAGTAGGCGGGGAGGGCCGTGGTCAGGTGACGGCAGTAGGCGGGGAGGGCCGTGGTCAGGTGACGGCAGTAGGCGGGGAGGGTTGTGGTCAGGTGACGTCAGTAGGCGGGGAGGACCGTGGACAAGTAACGGCAGTAGGAGGGGAGGGCCGTGGTCAGGTGACGGCAGTAGGCGGGGAGGACCGTGGTCAGGTGACGTCAGTAGGCGGGGAGGACCGTGGTCAGGTGACGGCAGTAGGCGGGGAGGACCGTAACGAGGCCGTGGTCAGGTGACGGCAGTAGGCGGGGAGGGCCGCGGTCAGGTGACGGCAGTAGGCGGGGAGGACCGTGATCAGGTGACGGCAGTAGGCGGGGATGGCCGTGATCAGGTGACGGCAGTAGGCGGGGGGAACCGTGGTCAGGTGACGGCAGTAGGCGGGGAGGGCCGTGGTCGGGTGACGTCAGTAGGCGGGGAGGACCGTGGTCAGGTGACGGCAGTAGGCGGGGAGGACCGTGGTCAGGTGACGTCAGTAGGCGGGGAGGGCCGTTGTCAGGTGACGTCAGTAGGCGGGGAGGACCGTTGTCAGGTGACGTCAGTAGGCGGGGAGTATCGTGGTCAGGTAACGTCAGTAGGCGGGGATGACCGTGGTCAGGTGACGTCAGTAGGCGGGAGAACTGTACCGATGCCGTGGTCAGGTGACGGCAGTAGGCGGGGAGGGTCGTGGTCAGGTGACGTCAGTAGGCGGGATGGCCGTGGTCAGGTGACGGCAGTAGGCGGGGAGGGTCGTGGTCAGGTGACGTCAGTAGGCGGGATGGCCGTGGTCAGGTGACGGCAGTAGGCGGGGAGGGTCGTGGTCAGGTGACGTCAGTAGGCGGGGAGGGCCGTGATCAGGTGACGGCAGTAGGCGGGGAGGACCGTGGTCAGGTGACGTCAGTAGGCGGGTAGGGCCGTGGTCAGGTGACGTCAGTAGGCGGGGAGGGCCGTGATCAGGTGACGGCAGTAGGCGGGGAGGACCGTACCGAGGCCGTGGTCAGGTGACGGCAGTAGGCGGGGAGGGCCGTGGTCAGGTGACGTCAGTAGGCGGGAGGACCGTGGTCAGGTGACGGCAGTAGGCGGGGAGGACCGTGGTCAGGTGACGGCAGTAGGCAGGGAGGGCCGTGGTCAGGTGACGGCAGTAGGCGGGGAGGGCCGTGGTCAGGTGACGGCAGTAGGCGGGGAGGACCGTGGCCAGGTGACGGCAGTAGGCGGGGAGGGCCGTGGTCAGGTGACGTCAGTAGGCGGGGAGGACCGTGGTCAGGTGACGGCAGTAGGCGGGGAGGGCCGTGGTCAGGTGACGGCAGTAGGCAGGGAGGACCGTTGTCAGGTGACGGCAGTAGGCGGGGAGTATCGTGGTCAGGTAACGTCAGTAGGCGGGGAGGACCGTGGTCAGGTGACGGCAGTAGGCGGGGAGGGCCGTGGTCAGGTGACGGCAGTAGGCGGGGAGGACCGTGCCGAGGCTTTTCGGCACATTACGCTTTCGTCTCTAAATTCTACCGGTGAACCGAAACTGCGCGATCGCATAGTGGGGGTCAGGGTCCAGTGAACAACCTTTGGGAAGCGCGAGGTTGTAATCCCTGAAACTGGTCCACGGCCAAGCAAAAGGTTCTAACTAAATTTACACAAATAATCAAACGTCTACCACGAGTGATGCGAGCAGAATTTTACCAATATATTTTGTGTTATCCAATGCCTGAGACAAGTGTGGTAAGTGGTTGAAGGTTAAAATCAGATGACGTCAAAGATAAGGATGTTAATGTCAAGCTATTCATAGGCGATTGAAGCTCTCATCATTAACTCCTTCCCATGAAGTGAAAACTGATTACGAAGCGTCTGAAGCGCGGTGCCCATGCCACCACGCGTGTTTGGAATCATCAACCAAGTTAAGGAGAAGGCTAGTACTTAGGGAGACATAAGTCAGTCAAAAATATAGATATTGCTCTTTTTTGTGTGTGGGGGGGGGGGGCATCGTCCATACTTGGTTCTCCAATATATCTTCCGGGTTTTGAATATATTTGAAAATTTTGATTTTGTGATGAAGAAAATTATTTTTTGGGAGGAACAATTTCCACCAAAGCAAACTTTGCAAACATTTTTTAAAAAACCGGAAGATATATTGGAGCACCAAGTATGGATGATGCTAAAAAAAGCAATATCTATATTTTTGACTGACTTATGTCTCCCAAGTCCTCCTCCTTAACTTGGTTGATGATTCCAAACACGCTACCGCCACCGGTCAACAACGGAAAATGCAAGGTTCAAGCCGCGAGCCTCATACGGGAAGTATGAGGCTCGCATAACAATGCAAAAGTACGCACCGAATTTTCCGTTCCTTTTCGGTGGCGGTGGCCGGGATTTCGTCGGCGAACGTTTTCGACAGCGCGCGGTCGGAAATGGACACAAAGTTGAACACTGCTAAACTTTCGCTCGCTCGTCGCCGTTGTTACCAGATGGTGAACGTTGTTACCAGATCTAGCGATTTTCAACTTTTGGAAACATCGCAAAGTCACCAACTTTCGTGTCCGTTCTTGTCCTGTCCGTTGTTCACCGGTGGCAGCGAGCACCGGGCTTATGTAGTGCGGCCATGCACAAATCATTAAACTGTGTGAAAGCAAATCAGCATGCATCAAAAATGTCCAACGCAATGTGTAAAACAGAAACACTACACTACAACTAACACTACAAAACTGCAATACGTCATGTGTATCAGGTTGTTTTATCGGCTGACGAAATCATCGGCAAAGTTATGGCTAGCGTAACATACTCACCTTCACGACAGTTAATTCTCTTTCGAAGATGTCCTTCCTTGTTCAGAGGTTACCTAACCTGTCCTAGTTCCCATACGTGGGCGGAATGTCTGTTTTGAATAACGTTTCCTATCCTTTAATTCTATAATGGGGTTATTGGCTGAAGCCTGCAGTCACACATCGTTGCTAAATCCAGCATTTGCCACAAATATTCCCAGGAACATGCAGACAGTTAGACACCCTTGTTTTAGTACCGAGAAGACACGTTTACGGCGCAGCAACTGCAAGACACAACGCTGCAAGAATAGCTATTTTTGTAAATAAAAAAATTAGTATCCACGGTGCCCACTGTCCATAAGAACTTGTGTAGGTTTGTAAAACCATCTAAGTGCAACTCCTGTCTCAATGCCTAGTTTCCTGGTACCTTTCCTGTTCATTGACCCAAGCACCTTAACTAAGGAACTTATTCTGAACGACACAGAATTTCTCACAGAGCAGTGCGCTGCAGTGTTACATACAGAACAGCAAGGTGCAGGGTTCTGTGCAATGCGGCACAGTATTCTAAGCAAGCTCGAGTGTTAGGCTATCTGTTGAGTACCTAGTTTTTACGCATTAAATCCAGGCAACACATTTGGTAAAGTAATTTAATCGATTGACGTCATGATATCATGATATCGATTGATATCTGATTTAATATTGGTTAGATCATTAAGAAATGTAATTAATATCAATGGTTGCGTCGTGCAATGTGCATCAACGCTTACATAAATGTCTCTGCTCATCAGAGCATTGTAGTTCGATTCAAAGAAGCATCCTCATTTTTTTTTGTAAATAAAATTAAACAACGCAACTATGATTCGAAAATAACTTATAACAAAGTATAACGGTGGATTGAGGGGATTCCATAGGATCTCTTCTGGAAATTAAGCAACAGCTCTTGGATCTGACAAAAAATTGTCAGCAGATCTGTGACCTTACGTGATGTTGGATTCCACCGGATTCCACAATATTTATTATCGGTCTAGAATTGTATTTTTAACAGTTAATCAATAATGTAATAATTTTTACATTGTTAAATAGGATGATAATTTATTGCAATAAATAGTGAATGATATATTTTCTGTAAAATGTAGGCCTGTAATTATGGATTATGGTTAAGTATATTGATTGGACTTGGTGGATCTTTCAACAATGCTTGCAAGCTGATTTGGGATCGAGAGGGATTCCTTGACAACAACAAAAACACTTAAACTTCAGACCCTACTAATAGCAATCCTTGACAATGTTTAACGACCCCGAGTGGATTCAGGATCAAGATTCTAAGGACCCAAACTCTTGATCCTGATTTGTCATCGACGCATGTCACTCATGCTTGCCTAGTTGGCAGTACGATGACAGTTCCAAAGTACATCGCATAATGGAATCCCATTATGCGACGCACGCTGCAAAGTGGCGCACCACGGACCCTGGGCGCACCACGGACACACCTCCCTGGGAACACCCCCTGACACACCTCCCTTGGTACACCCTCTAACACACCTCCCTGGGCGCACCCTCTGACACACCTCCCTCGGTACACCATCTGACACACCTCCCTGGGCGCACCCTCTGACACACCTCCATGGGCACACCCTCTGACACACCTCTCTGGGCGCACCCTCTGGCACACCTCCCTCGGTACACCCTCTGACACACCTCCCTGGGCGCACCCTCTGACACACCTCCCTCGGTACACCCTCTGACACACCTCCCTGGGTGCACCCTCTGACACACCTCCACACCCTCTGACACACCTCCCTCGGTACACCCTCTGACACACCTCTCTCGGTACACCCTCTGATACACCTCCCTCGGTACACCCTCTGACACACCTCCATTGGCACACCCTCTGACACACCTCCACACCCTCTGAAACACCTCCCTCGGTACACCCTCTGACACACCTCCCTGGGCGCACCCTCTGACACACCTTCACACCCTCTGACACACCTACCTCGGTACACCCTCTGACACGCCTCCCTGGGTACACCCTCTGACACACCTCCCTCGGTACACCATATGACACACCTCCCTCGGTACACCCTCTGACACACCTCCCTGGGCGCACCCTCTGACACACCTACCTCGGTACACCCTCTGACACACCTCCCACGGCACACCCTCTGACACACCTCCCTCGGTACACCCTCTGACACACCTCCCTCGGTACACCCTCTGACACACCTCCCTCGGTACACCCTCTGACACACCTCCCTCGGTACACCCTCTGATACACCTCCCTCGGTACATCCTCTGACACACCTCCCTCGGTACACCCTCTGACACACCTCCATCGGTACACCCTCTGACACACCTCCCTCGGTACACCCTCTGACACACCTCCCTCGGCGCACCACGGACACACCTCCCTCGGTACACCCTCTGACACACTTCCCTCGGTACATCCTCTGACACACATCTCTCGGTACATCTTCTGGCACACCTCCCTGGGCACACCCTCTGACACACCTCCACACCCTCTGACACACCTCCCTCGGTACACCCTCTGGCACACCTCCTCGGTACACCCTATGCCACACCTCCCTCGGTACACCCTCTGACACACCTCCCTCGGTACACCCTCTGACACACATCCCTCGGTACACCCTCTAACACACCTCGTTCGGTACACCCTCTGACACACCTATGTCGGTACACCCTCTGACACACCTCCCTCGGTACACCCTCTAACACACCTCCCTGGGCACACCCTCTGACACACCTCCCTCGGTACACCTTCTGACGCACCTCTCCCGGTACACCCTCTGACACACCTCCCTGAGCGTACCACAGACACACCTCCCTGGGTACACCCTCTGACACACCTCCACACCCTCTGACACACCTCCCTCGGGGTGCGCCCAGGGAGGTGTGTCAGAGGGTGTACCGAGGGAGGTGTGTCAGAGGGTGTACCGGGAGAGGTGCGTCAGAAGGTGTATCAAGGGAGGTGTGTCAGAGGGTGTGCCCAGGGAGGTGTGTTAGAGGGTGTACCGAGGGAGGTGTGTCAGAGGGTGTACCGAGGGAGGTGTGTCAGAGGGTGTACCGAGGGAGGTGTGTCAGAGGGTGTGCCCAGGGAGGTGTGTCCGTGGTGCGCCCAGGGAGGTGTGTCAGAGGGTGTACCGAGGGAGGTGTGTTAGAGGGTGTACCGAGGGAGGTGTGTCAGAGGGTGTACCGAGGGAGGTGTGTTTGCACACCCTCTGACACACCTCCCTCGGTATACCCTCTGACACACCTCCCTGGGCGCACCCTCTGACACACCTCCCTTGGTACACCCTCTGACACACCTACCTAGGTACACCCTCTGACACACCTCCACACCCTGTGACACACCTCCCTCGGTACACCCTCTGACACACCTCCATCGGTACACCCTCTGACACACCTCCTTCGGTACACCCTCTGACACACCTCCATCGGTACACCCTCTGACACACCTCCCTCGGTACACCCTCTGTACGGACACACTTCCCTCGGTACACCCTCTGTGCAGCACCGGATACCTCCCTCAGTACACCCTCTGTGCCGCACCGGATACCTCCCTCGGTACACCCTCTGTGTAGCACCGGATATCTCCCTCGGTACACCCTCTGTGTAGCACCGGATGCCTCCTTCGGTACACCCTCTGTGCAGCACCGGATACCTCCCTCGGTACACCCTCTGTGTAGCACCAGATACTTCCCTCGGTACACCCTCTGTGCAGCACCGGATACCTCCCTCGGTACACCCTCTGTGCAGCACCGGATACCTTCCTCGGTACACCCTCTGTGCAGCACCGGATACCTCCCTCGGTACACCCTCTGTGCAGTACCGGATACCTTCCTCGGTACACCCTCTGTGCAGCACCGGATACCTCCCTCGGTACACCCTCTGTGCAGCACCGGATACCTCCCTCGGTGCACCCTCTGTGCAGCACCGGATACCTCCCTCGGTACACCCTCTGTGCAGCACCGGATACCTCCCTCGGTACACCCTCTGTGCAGCACCGGATACCTCCCTCGGTACACCCTCTGTGCAGCACCGGATACCTCCCTCGGTACACCCTCTGTGCAGCACCGGATACCTCCCTCGGTACACCCTCTGTGCAGCACCGGATACCTCCCTCGGTACACCCTCTGTGTAGCACCGGATACCTCCCTCGGTACACCCTCTGTGCAGCACCGGATACCTCCCGCGGTACACCCTCTGTGCAGTACCTGATACCTCCCTCGGTACACCCTCTGTGCAGCACCGGATACCTCCCTCGGTACACCCTCTGTGCAGCACCGGATACCTCCCTCGGTACACCCTCTGTGCAGCACCGGATACCTCCCTCGGTACACCCTCTGTGCAGCACCGGATACCTCCCTCGGTACACCCTCTGTGCAGCGCCGGATACCTCCCTCGGTACACCCTCTGTGCAGCACCGGACACCTCCCTCGGTACACCCTCTGTGCAGTACCGGATACCTCCCTCGGTACACCCTCTGTGCAGCACCGGATACCTCCCTCGGTACACCCTCTGTGCAGTACCGGATACCTCCCTCGGTACACCCTCTGTGCAGTACCGGATACCTCCCTCGGTACACCCTCTGTGCAGCACCGGATACCTCCCTCGGTACACCCTCTGTGCAGCACCGGATACCTCCCTCGGTACACCCTCTGTGCAGCACCGGATACCTCCCTCGGTACACCCTCTGTGCAGCACCGGATACCTCCCTCGGTACACCCTCTGTGCAGCACCGGATACCTCCCTCGGTACACCCTCTGTGCAGCACCGGATACCTCCCTCGGTACACCCTCTGTGTAGCACCGGATACCTCCCTCGGTACACCCTCTGTGCAGCACCGGATACCTCCCGCGGTACACCCTCTGTGCAGTACCGGATACCTCCCTCGGTACACCCTCTGTACAGCACCGGATACCTCCCTCGGTACACCCTCTGTGCAGCACCGGATACCTCCCTCGGTACACCCTCTGTGCAGCACCGGATACCTCCCTCGGTACACCCTCTGTGCAGCACCGGATACCTCCCTCGGTACACCCTCTGTGCAGCGCCGGATACCTCCCTCGGTACACCCTCTGTGCAGCACCGGATACCTCCCTCGGTACACCCTCTGTGCAGTACCGGATACCTCCCTCGGTACACCCTCTGTGCAGCACCGGATACCTCCCTCGGTACACCCTCTGTGCAGTACCGGATACCTCCCTCGGTACACCCTCTGTGCAGTACCGGATACCTCCCTCGGTACACCCTCTGTGCAGTACCGGATACCTCCCTCGGTACACCCTCTGTGCAGTACCGGATACCTCCCTCGGTACACCCTCTGTGCAGCACCGGATACCTCCCTCGGTACACCCTCTGTGCAGCACCGGATACCACCCTCGGTACACCCTCTGTGCAGCACCGGATACCTCCCTCGGTACACCCTCTGTGCAGTACCGGATACCTCCCTCGGTACACCCTCTGTGTAGTACCGGATACCTCCCTCGGTACACCCTCTGTGCAGCACCGGATACCTCCCTCGGTACACCCTCTGTGCAGCACCGGATACCTCCCTCGGTACACCCTCTGTGCAGTACCGGATACCTCCCTCGGTACACCCTCTGTGCAGCACCGGATACCTCCCTCGGTACACCCTCTGTGCAGCACCGGATACCTCCCTCGGTACACCCTCTGTGCAACACCGGATACCTCCCTCGGTACACCCTCTGTGCAGTACCGGATACCTCCCTCGGTACACCCTCTGTGCAGTACCGGATACCTCCCTCGGTACACCCTCTGTGCAGTACCGGATACCTCTCTCGGTACACCCTCTGTGCAGTACCAGATACCTCCCTCGGTACACCCTCTGTGCAGCACCGGATACCTCCCTCGGTACACCCTCTGTGCAGTACCAGATACCTCCCTCGGTACACCCTCTGTGCAGCACCGGATACCTCCCTCGGTACACCCTCTGTGCAGCACCGGATACCTCCCTCGGTACACCCTCTGTGCAGCACCGGATACCTCTTTCGGTACACCCTCTGTGCAGTACCGGATACCTCCCTCGGTACACCCTCTGTGCAGTACCGGATACCCAGAATGGCATTGTTGGACCGGCCATTAAAGGCAGCCGACTACCGAGAAGGGACAGTGAAAGCGACGAGCGGCGGGCAGCGACAAAAGGCTGTCGGAAAACGACAACGGCTCGGCGCTCCTGTGCAAAAATCGCCACTCAGGTGTGGCAGATTTCTGAAAATAGTGCGCTTTGCTCGAGTACTTGAAGTGATATTGAGTGAGATGGCTGCGATCGGACACGCCACGTTAGCGTCGGGTATGGGTGGAGAATCGTTTCAAAAGTTGGTGTGGCCGGCGCACTGGCGGATCCAGCCTCTCTCCGTGGGGGAGAGGAGGGGCATATATTTGTGGCAAAAAGGTACCCTCATTTTTTTCTCCGCGGATTTGGGCCGGTCACTTTATTTTGGTCTTCGAGCTTCAGAAATTCACTTCAAATTCACAACAACAACAAAAAAGGGTTTTTGTTCTCGAAAAAAAAATGGGGGTCAAAAACACACAATTTTGCAAATCTAAGACAACCATTTTGAAGGGAATGCCATTTCCTTACTTTTGAAGTTTTGTTTTTGCAATTTGCTTCAAAACTTTATTTTCTACGATTGTTCAAACATTTATCGCTTTTCCACCAAAAATGGCATCGCATGTCGTCATTATAACGTCATTATCTCCCCAAATACTGCATAAATGTCATTGTAATTTGGTGCGAAGAAGTAGAATTGATGCAGAATAAGGTACTGAAAGTTTGACGTTGATATGTCATAGTTTTCAAGTTATTGAGAAAAACCGCGAGAGAGGGCAGACCCCCCAACCCCCAACCCCCTCCCAGCGTGGTGCGGGTTAAGTGTCACCGGGTAAGTGTGTTAAGGGTTAAGTGAATTTGTGCTTGACTTTCATCAGGTGCGCTGTTTTGTCTATCATTGAAAGAAAGGGATACATACAAACTTCCAATTCAATCACTCGAGAAAAAAACTTCCTTTTTCATGACGTTTTATCCTAAGATGTGTTTCACGTTCCGTGCAGGGAACGCGAGGGGAGGGGGTTAAACTGGTATTAAATGCCCCTCCCAGATTCCTGTGGGAGGGGGGGGGGGGGGGAATTTGCCCGATGCCTCCCCTCCCCCTGGTTCCACCAGTGCCAGCAATTACCGCCAAGCCAAACACTTAATATAATTCCCTTTCCCATTTTTACAATTTGTATAAGCAATTGCGAAAGTTGTGTCATGCCGCGAAGCGGCGCGAAATTTTCAGGTTTTTGGCTGTGTATAGCTGGATTTTGACTGCTGCAAAGACAATTTTTACGATTTTACGATAAATTGGGAACGCGCGCGGGGGGGGGGGGATACTTGTATTGAATGTCCCCCCTTATATTCCTGTGGGTCGGGGTGGGGGTTGCGGCATTTTCCCCTGATGCCCCCCCCCCCCCCTCCTCCCCCTGGATCCGCCAGATAGCCGGCTGCTGCTGGCCTCCAGCCGAATGCCGCCAGTGACGTCATCTGGCGGTCCGCCGAGTTCAAGGTCAATTGGCTCGTGTCCTTACCTGGTTATAGAGCCTTAGTTTTTACCACGGGCATAGCATAGTTTTTACTTTGGAAACACTTTGGAATGAGAAACTTTATTATTTGTCGGTTTTCCTTTATTCCCCGCACACATTTTCGCTTTGTTTTCTGCAACAACAAAAAAAATTATAGCACTTGATAGTATTAGAATGCACTTCTCTTGGCGCAAGAAAGACGAAATATTTAATTGCTATTGGTACGTGCAAACCACGGCTAGCACTATCAACTGGAGTTGTTGCAGCAGTTGGCCACCAGGGACCGCCAGTGAGCCAGAGTGTTATGACGTCGCAAGCAAATAGTACTGATAAATATGTCTTTATTTATCAATAAGCCCAAACCACTACATCTAAGATTGAAGCCATGAAGGGACTAAGATGCACACAAATATGCATTATTTTATATTAGATGTCAAAATGTATGTATTATTGTAAAATTTATGGGTAAATTATGAACATCGGGGATATTTATGTAATGCTTTGCTTGAATATGATTGTTTTATTTACCAATTTGAGGCTTTGGGAAATCTTTTGTGCCTAATATAAATTGATATCTTAGTATAGAGTATGATTTTGAAGGCTTCTTGAATGAAACTGATAATATTGTTTGGATGGTAGATACATGTTGTTACTAGCGTGGATTTTTAATACGATGTGTTATCAAGCGCGGATCCAGCCGGCCGTTTTGGGGGGGCCAAACCGTTTTTTTTAGCGGACCTTACCTACCCCCAATTTCGAATTTCTCCCCGGATTTGGGCCACTTTATTTTGAAACCACACGATTTCGATTTTTCCCCTTTTTTATAGATTTTCGACCTTTTGGGATATCGAAAAAGGAAAGATGTCAGCTTGCAGTTTGTATTGTTCCGACATTACCTTACACTGATACAAACTATGTCAATTGTCAGCTGTACCCAGGGGCGTCGCCGATAATTTTTGAGTGGGGGGAGGTCGGCTGAAATGACGAGAAAAAAAAATGTACCCCAATTTGTTATGCGTATATTTAAGCCTTTGCAACATTTTTAATGTGGATTTGCATGTTATAGTAGGTACTTGTTATTTAGCGCCGCGAAGCGGCGCGAAGCGGCGCGATTTTTTTTTTGCTCGGGTTTACCTGATAAAACTCAGAAACATAGGAATTTTTAGCTTCTTAGCCTTGTAGAGGATATGAAGCTAAAAATGTTATTCATTCAATTCAGCGTTACGACGAAACGAAGACGATGACGATGGCTTCGTTATGACGATTGCCACTGATGTGACGCCGCGAAGCGGCGTGAACATTTTAATTTTAGGTCGTGGAAAACGCATTTTTAATATTGGAACCAGACCGTGAGTGGAGCTAAGCCTCAGGTAACCCCCTTTCCTGGTTGCACATCTCGGTATGATGCAAAATGTTTAAATGAAGGTAGTTTTTCATATACATTAGCCTCGGATAGTAAATCACGATGGCCGGTGGCAGTCTGCGCTCAATAGTACATATGATAATAATAACTGTAGTCTGTATACATACCTATGTACCGAACTGTAACAAACAACTGGTAACGGTGCAAATGGTTTCAAAGTAGCAAGAGGCAGACCGACATTTCCGCGCATAAATGGTCCCTGTGGATCTGGAGGAGCCTGGGGGAGATGGCTTGGGGAGATAGTCCTGGCCTGGTCCCCACTATTAGCTCTTCGGGCCAACAAGTTGGGCACCGCTGGAACAGCTTCCGGTTGCCGAAGTCCGCGTCTTTGCGTTCGCGTCGCCTTTTTTGGAACTCGGCAGACAAGCTAAACATGTAGCCCGCTTTAAAGGAAATAGTTCACCTTCAACATGGGTTTTGAACTGAAATAGCAGTTTTGTAGCCCGTGTTGAGAAATCCTTATCTGGAGCTTGTCTTGGCTGAAAAGACTCTCCAGCCGAAGATATTTGACTTTTTGGCGAAGGAATACGGCGCATATATGATGTACCGTACCGTCTGAAAGTGCCAGCACTGCCATGGAGCATGCGCAGACCAATAACGCACACCATAAAATCAATAATTTACAACCTTCTGTCCTGAATTGGCGCGATGTAGGACCATTTTTAAACAGAAAAAAAGAAACTGTATTAAAAAATATAATAAAATCGTGTTCTGAAAAAATTCCGAAGGTGAACCTTTTTTTTCTCCTTTAAAGATAATATTTTATGAAGAGAGTTGGCCCTGGGGCCAGCAATTACCGCCAAGGAGAGCCTCTGCAAGACACTTAATGGAATTAATTTGCCAAATTTGTATATGCAATTGCGAAACTTGTGTCATGCCGCGAAGCGGCGCGATTTTTTTCAGTTTTTGACTGTGGCTAGCTTGATTTTGACTGCTGCAATTTTGGGATGCCCAGTACCGTTCTAAAAACGCAAATATAGCATGCATTAGATTTCACGTCTTAGGGGGGCCAAAACATAGTTTGCCCCCCCCCCCCTTAAACAGGCTTGGGGGGGGGGGGGCATGACCCCGTTCGCCCCCCCTGGATCCGCCCTTGTGTGTATGTTCTGTGATCTATTGCTGTATTTAGGAAATCCTTTTGTTGTCATGTGCTTTGTTGCTTGATATTGTTTTGTCAGGCTTGTATTAAGTTACTTGTTCCATTTTTAGTGTGTAAGACTAACTCCCATTACTGAATTGCAAGTTTAATATAAGTACTTACCTTTAGGTGTCAATATACATTTTAGCTATAGCAATGTGTGTTTGATTGTTTGATAAATTTGGTTGTCAAGCTTGCATTAGGCTATTTTTTACATTTTTGACCAGTAACTCATAAAATGTCACATTCAAAAGTAAAAATTAGGTCAGGAAGTTGGTGTGGCACTGCCACACCAACTTTTAAGATGTTGGGGCCATGGCCATATCTGCCATACCACATTTTCCGCCCATGATGGTGTAGGGTGTCCAGCGTAGGGTGTCCAGCGTAGGGTGTCCAGCGTAGGGTGTCCAGCATAGGGTGTCCAGCGTAGGGTGTCCAGCGTAGGGTGTCCAGCGTAGGGTGTCCAGCGTAGGGCGTCCAGCGTAGGGTGTCCAGCGTAGGGTATCCAGCGTAGGGTGTCTAGCGTAGGGTGTCCAGCGTAGGGTGTCCAGCGTCGGGTGTCCAGCGTCGGGTGTCCAGCGTAGGGTGTCCAGCGTAGGGTGTCTAGCGTGTGTGGGCGAGCGGTGAAATCGGGGGTGCTGTTGTGCCGAAAGGTGCCATAGTGGTCGCGATCCGCTACTTTGCTGGGAAAACATAACACTTCCTGAATTCTGATGGCCCCACAGAGTACTCGGGAAAATGTAGCCGTTAGGAAAGACAGCTAAGAAGAGCCCTATCGGTAAACCATGATATAGTTGGCTGGGTTTGGCGGCCTAGTTACCGGTAACTGTAGTCTGATCAGAGGCCAATTTCACAAAGAAGTTAGTAATTACAAATGTTTGCAATTACAAACGCGAGAAAATATTGCAAACTTCACAAAAAGATATTTCACAAACATTCACCACCTCTGAATTACCAATTGTAAAGAAGATTGTAAACAAAAATGTTAGTCAGCAGAAAAGTTTGCAATCAAGGACGTTTGTATTAAAGCTTATGCTAATTACAAATTATTTTGATTTGTTAAAACAAAATTATTTAACAAATATTTACATTGTGATTTCTTTTAATTCAAAGTAAAATTAGTTATAGTGATAATTGTCTTTTAATTAACATTTTATCGGAATGCAAACTCTGACCGTAAAATAAATCTTGGTAAAAGCAGAAATTGACCATTTACCGGGTGGCGGTGCATAACAACAAAACTACTATCAAAAGAAAGATTGTTGTATTTTGTCGACCATTTTTTCACCTAAACTAGCGGATTTCAATTTTCTACAGCATAAAGGGTGAAGGTGCACTGCACAAGACATCTTTGACCGCTGCAATTCTATCGCCATGCGGTTTCTCCGCGCGGAGCGCAATCTCACATCATAGCGCAATTGGAAAGGTGCACTGGACTTCAAAGCTGGAGATCCCGGTTCGAATCTCTCGGGAAATATTTTGTCGGCAACTATACCTATGTATAAACTAAAACATTACCCTAACAACCTCGGCAAAGCAACAACCTCACCAAGAAAATAACCTTAACAGCAAAACAACGTCAGTTCTAGCAATGCAATCTCTGAAATTCAGAACCTCTGACCCACTGGAATTACAAGTTTGCAATTACAAACATTTCCTCACTCCCTTCAACCTTTGAGAAATAGAACATATGAAACTGCAAACATTTCTACAAACAATATCTTTGTAAACTAGTTTGAAAATAGTAAATTGAGATTTACCGCCCCCAATTTTTGTGAAATCCAAATTACAGACATGTGTGAAAAAATTGTAATTGCAAAGAAATTCTTCGCAATTACAAACTTTTTGCTTTGTGAAATTAGCCTCTGATCGCAAAGCAACAAAAGAGCAGCCTGAGACATTTTCCTTCAAGGAGACAGTTTTACACAATTAGTGCGTAAAGCTGTCTGCGTTAAATACCTAGAGAAAAATACCTAAATAAAACTGTGTTTTTATTGCGCAATTCATACTTTTCAACATAACAAATAACTGGGAAATGAAACAATTTTTTTAAAAAAAAGTGTGTTCCATTTCCTCAAGTTAGGTGTTGTGTGCCTTATTTTTATGTCGGGCGAGGAGTTAACTTCGATATTCTTTCTATTAAGTTTTTGAGCCTTATAATTTCTCATCTGCAAACCAGACTTTCACATACATTCGTCTGTTTTCAAACTAGACACCCTATCATTAACCAAAACAGCCCGTCAGTCCTGCTGTGCAGGTGCATGCTGTGCAGGTGTCTGCATCGCTTACATCGGGGGAGCTAGACTAGACTGGTACGCCTTGTTCCGGAATACCTTCTCTGCTGCATCTCTTTAACCACAGCACTGAAGCTTCCTTGGGAACCTGCGGCCAATATGCCTGGATTGTTTCTTAAGTTAGCTTCCTGGTTAGCTTCCTGTACGGCCTTGCCGGCTTACCTCTCGCTCTCATCGCATTGGCTCGCGTGTCCTGCCGTCAGAAAAGTTACCTCTCGCTCTCATCGCATTGGCTCGCGTGTCCTGCCGTCAGAAAAGTTACCTCTCGCTCTCATCGCATTGGCTCGCGTGTCCTGCCGTCAGAGAAGTTACCTCTCTCTCTCTCTCTCTCTCTCTCATCGCATTGGCTCGCGTGTCCTGCCGTCAGAAAAGTTACCTCTCGCTCTCATCGCATTGGCTCGCGTGTCCTGCCGTCAGAAAAGTTACCTCTCGCTCTCATCGCATTGGCTCGCGTGTCTGCCGTCAGAAAAGTTACCTCTCGCTCTCATCGCATTGGCTCGCGTGTCCTGCCGTCAGAGAAGTTACCTCTCGCTCTCATCGCATTGGCTCGCGTGTCCTGCCGTCAGAGAAGTTACCTCTCGCTCTCATCGCATTGGCTCGCGTGTCCTGCCGTCAGAGAAGTTACCTCTCGCTCTCATCGCATTGGCTCGCGTGTCCTGCCGTCAGAAAAGTTACCTCTCGCTCTCATCGCATTGGCTCGCGTGTCCTACCGTCAGAAAAGTTACCTCACGCTCTCATCGCATTGGCTCGCGTGTCCTGCCGTCAGAGAAGTTACCTCTCGCTCTCATCGCATTGGCTCGCGTGTCCTGCCGTCAGAAAAGTTACCTCTCGCTCTCATCGCATTGGCTCGCGTGTCCTGACGTCAGAAAAGTCACCTCTCGCTCTCATCGCATTGGCTCGCGTGTCCTGCCGTCAGAAAAGTTACCTCTCGCTCTCATCGCATTGGCTCGCGTGTCCTGCCGTCAGAAAAGTTACCTCACGCTCTCATCGCATTGGCTCGCGTGTCCTGCCGTCAGAGAAGTTACCTCTCGCACTCATCGCATTGGCTCGCGTGTCCTGCCGTCAGAAAAGTTACCTCTCGCTCTCATCGCATTGGCTCGCGTGTCCTGCCGTCAGAAAAGTTACCTCTCGCTCTCATCGCATTGGCTCGCGTGTCCTGCCGTCAGAAAAGTTACCTCTCGCTCTCATCGCATTGGCTCGCGTGTCCTGCCGTCAGAAAAGTTACCTCTCG
Organism: Chirona hameri; assembly: GCA_036785665.1. NCBI lineage: Eukaryota > Metazoa > Arthropoda > Thecostraca > Balanomorpha > Balanidae > Chirona > Chirona hameri. The sequence continues at coordinate 56,365 of JAXIVJ010005449.1, read as the reverse complement.
CTCTCATCGCATTGGCTCGCGTGTCCTGCCGTCAGGAAAGTTACCTCTCGCTCTCATCGCATTGGCTCGCGTGTCCTGCCGTCAGAAAAGTTACCTCTCGCTCTCATCGCATTGGCTCGCGTGTCCTGCCGTCAGAAAAGTTACCTCTCGCTCTCATCGCATTGGCTCGCGTGTCCTGCCGTCAGAAAAGTTACCTCTCGCTCTCATCGCATTGGCTCGCGTGTCCTGCCGTCAGAAAAGTTACCTCTCGCTCTCATCGCATTGGCTCGCGTGTCCTGCCGTCAGAAAAGTGGCTGACATCACGTGATGAAAATATAAATTACTGGGAGTGGCTGCATGTTGCAGTCTCGCAGCGAGCAGATCATGCCATCGCATTGCGTGCGGAGGGAAAATCGGCAAAAGCCTGCTACATATTTTGATTCATGCAATAAACAACAACACACTGAAAGCATTTGTGGATCGAAGTTCTTCGTATATTAATTATCGGAAACATTTGTATTGATGGATATATTTTGTGCGCTGTTTTTATATTATTAAATCATTTTTGCTGGACATCAGTTGTAAGTCTGTCGACTTATTTAACTTGTGATTGCGTGTTCGATTGCACTTGCAATTGTCACAAATGCCGCCACCTCGCTAGTGCAGTGCTAAGCCGCTACCACTCCTGGAGTTCCGACTGGTTTGTGGGGCCAAACATCGATCTATTTTTTTTTTACGCCGCCACCCATTAATAGGTGACCAGGAGTGCCCCCACCCTCAATCCCAACGACGCACAACACGCCACGTGAACACCAGAGAACAAAAGAGAAAATGTCGCGGCACTCCCTGCTAGGAAATGAAAACAAAACATAAAGAAGCATAAGAAAAGAGGCAGGTTTGGTGTTAGACGTGGTCATGTAAAAGAGGCAGATAGTAGTCATTGCTGAAAGCAGCAGATGACTGCCCTCCAACTACGTCCCCGGATGCTACACTCACACGTTCCCATTAATTCCCGGAGCTAGTACCTAAAGGGGTCCAGTCATTCAAGTGGAAGGACAAGTTCTGGTCAAGTTCGGCATATCATGCGGGGGAATGCTGGAACCAAGGCGAACTCTACCAGCTAAGCAACGCTTGTTGCTGGTCGGTTCCGCTAGTTCCAGCTCTGGTTCGGCGGGTAACTATATCTGTAGAAGAGAGTATACATTCAACATAGAAAATCAACAGTTCATTCATACACCATGAATACAAGGTAAACCTATATCAGGAAACAACAAACATTGATGGCATTTTTGGGGAATTCTATTTTTTGGAGGCAGCAGGTCGTTTCCCTCGGGTGAACCGAGCAGTCGCCCGACGCCCCGAGGGGGCGGCTGCCTCCGCCGCCACCGAATTTCAGGGGGAGGATGGCCGAGCGACGGATGGGCCGCCTGACGCTGCGGCCGGGTATGCAGCCAGCTGATGTGGCGGGGAGAGGCACATGCTCCCAACAACAAACAGCCTGCATATACTGCAAACAGTTCTACCAACTATTAATGATGTGCATAATTAATATGTGAATGATGTGCCTTTAATGACGTGCCTTTTATGCATCAATAATTATTTTGCAATACCTTGTACAGGCATTAATTTGGTATTAAAGTCGAGTATTAAAGTTAGATATAAACTTCTATCCCTGATTTACTATGTTTTATTTCAGATTATGCACGTGTATGCATGCTTATGTTGTTGTTTACCTTAATGTATCTAAGTTTATGTATGACTGGAGGAAATGTTCTTTACGAATTTTTGTGATGCATTCTTTATATATATATATATATATATATATCACTCATGTTTGCTGCAGGAAGTTGAAGTGTTATAATGGAATCCATAGTCTATGCCCATTGCCCAATCCATGATGCAATTATGGTACGATAAAGCTTTTCTGTGAAAGTTTCGTTGAAATGACGCCTATTTATTAATGCAATGCTTGGGGTGTCTGACAATTAAAATAGGGCATCAAGTTCTACAGGAAGGCTTCCGTTAAATTTTCCAAGCATTACTGATATAAGCTGTTGTTTATAATTATCTTTTACTTTAAGTAGATTAAGGCTTACAAATATAGGATTGGAATGTGCCTGTCTATGTTGATTATCGATAATTCTTATGATGCGCTTTGGTGAGTTTCTATCGTATTTATATATGAAGGATATGTAAATCCCCACATAAGGCAACAGTAATTGATATATGGCAGTACAAGGGCATTACAAAGCAGTACCAAAGACTGTTTATGCAGGTAATATTTGGATCGATTGATTATCCCTATATTTTGACTTATTATGAAGGACAAGTGATCTATGTGATGTGACCACTTCAAATTGTTATCAATGTACATTCCTAGATACTTAACTTTATTGTCCTCCTTTATGATGCCATTATTCAGTTGGATGCTTAACTTTGGTTCAGCCTTTGTGTTGTTATACAATCGATAAACAGTTTTTTGAGTTGAGAGAAAGTTTATTTATTCGTAGTCATTTGCGAATATGTGTTGATTCCTTATCGATGAGACGTTGTAGTGTGTTCAGCTCATTATCTTCAATGAGAATGGCGGTGTCACCTGCATACAGGAGGAACTTAATGTTTTTACTGATATTAGGAAAATCATTTTTATATAGCAGAAAGAGGAGTGGCCCAAGGATTAATCCCTGTGGTACTCCTATATTCACTGGTTGTAATGAAGATCTCACTCCATTGTAATCAACACACCGTTGCCTGTTTGATAGATACGATTTGATAATGTTAAGAGAATAATTGGTAAAGCCATATTTCTCTAATTTTCCTGATAGGATTGAATGATCTACAGTATCAAATGCCTTCTTTCAGGTCTAAATAAATTCCGCAAACTAGTTTCCTTTCTCAAAGGATCCTGTTATGTTCTCCTGAAATAGGAGCAAAGGTATATACGTTGATCGACTTTTTCGGAAGCCATATTTGCACTTACTTAGTATGTTTGTTTCATGCAAATATGATGTAATTATTTTATGTATAACTTTTTCAAGTATTTGTTATATATAAGGTAATATGCTTTTGGGTCTATAATTATTGAAAACTTTGTTATCTCCAGCTTTGCAAATAAGTTTAAAAATGGCAACCTTTAATGCATCGGGAAATACCCCATTTACTAAGCAAATATTGACAAAATGCACTAATTCATTTAATATTGTTGAAAATATTTGTTTAAATATGTAACCATGTATTTCATCTATGTCAGTACCTACATTCTTTATATTATTTATTATTTACTCAGTTCATCAGTATTATAGTATTACTAATTACACCAAAGACATGTTCAGGTTGAGTAAAAATGTACTGGAGGGGATCTACCATCACTAGGAGGTATTTCCTGTTGGAGGTTATTACCTTTTGATGAAAAATGTATTGAATCATTCAGCTATTTTCCCTTGTTTGATGTGCACTCATCATTAGCATTTAAAAGAGTGTCTGTTAGACGATTTATTGTATTGCTACCCTTTATAATTTAATTTAAAGGGAATGGAGATAATGATGACAGTAAGTCAATATATTACACAAAGCTTTAACACGCGCAGTGGAGGAGGAGGCACAGCTGTTCGGGCATTAATTACCCATATAGTGTGAAATGTTTGACCTCGGGTCATCTCAGGTCAGGTCACCAGGCCAGGTCACGTGACCCCACCTACAAAATAGTTTCCGGTCGTACCACAGCCACAATTTTTGGCCGATCAATTGTGTACTTACAGGATTTCATAAGGACAATGGTACCTACAATTAATTTATCTTTTTTGTTTTTGTATATCGGTGACCTAAGGTCTGGTCAATTTCCTGACCTCTCCATTATAAGTCAATGGGGAAATATTAAAATGCTTCCTTTTCTGAGGATACGCATTATATCAGCCAAATTCCTTCTGGATCATGTTATCATAGGCCATGCTTGAAGTCCCAGGCGCAATTTTTGTTCATTGACCCCTACAGGGTCAGCTGAGGTCATCCGAGGTCACCAACACTTTGTTGTCAATAGCTCTCGACAAAATCAAGATAGAGAAGTGAAACCTGCACCAATGTGTTTTCCTGTCGGGGCACGTCTCCCAATGTGCAACTTGACCTAATTGGGTCACCACTTGACCTTGAACTGAGGTAAAATCGATAAGTTGACCTAAGCTAGTCATCATGAATATGATTCGAAGTGCCTTGACAAGACAAAAATGATGACGTTAAAATGATTGCCTTATCCTTATTAGGGAAAAGGTTACTTGTGAAAAACAGCTTTGGCAAAAATAGCCTTTTTGACCTTTGATGACCTCTGCAACCTAAACTATTGACCTGAGCTAACAGTTGATGATCATTTGGCGATTGCATTGTTCAAGAGCTTTCGATTACGTTTTCCGTTTGTTCCTAGCTATCATAGTTCTCGAGCTATTTGGGGGTTTCTGGAGCAAAGTCCTGAAACTGGAAAATCTGACCTTTGATGACCTCTGGTGACCCTCAATATTGACCTGAACAACAATTTCCGAAATAGCTTCAGAAATGCATCTTGACGAGCTTACGAACGGTGTTTTCGAGTTTTGTCTACGTCCCATAGGAGCCGAGTTCGAGAGGGGGGCGTCGACCCCCCCCCCCCCCCCCCCCCACCCACCCCCTCCCCTCCCTCTCTCGGCACGGCGTAGGTGGCGCCGAGCACCGGCACAGTTTCCAAATTTGTTTAGAGTTTGTTTTATTTATTTCAGGCTGGTCTTGTATGTAACCTATTTTTACGTTATGAATATCATCATTTAAGCCATTCCTATATGAATTATATGTGTTTTTTTCTGACTGGTTGGGTTCTTATTTTTGTCTACAAAAAGACTGTGCCTTCTGTTGATGGAGGCCAGTATGGCTGGAGTAATCTATGGCTTCAGCGGTCCGGTTCTACGAGTATGTTTGATTTTGATGCTGTATTTATATATTCCCTTCTGATAAACACCAATCAAGGTGTTGCAAGCTGTTTGAGGATCATTAAATAAAAATGTTGTAACTGTTCATTAATATACTCATCCACTTGATTTTTTATCAAAAATAGTATGCCATTCATGTTTCTCTAGATAAACCCGGGAAAATGCAAGATACGAATATAGGGAAATGATCAGAAGAATTTCCATGAATGATCCCAGATTTACACACAAACTCAAGGTTGTTGCCAAATATATCATCTAATAGTGATAACTTGTTATCAGATGCACGTGTTGTTCTAGATATTGTGGGCCAATAACCAAATGATGTAATAGTATTAAAGAAATCCTAACAATGGTTATCAGTTTCCAGTGCAAACAGATCAATGTTAAAGTCACCACACAAGAACGTTGTCATACTTATTTTATCCAGCTTTCCAAGGCAAGCATTTAGTTCTTTCATGAAAAATGAAAGTTGAAAAAATGTCCATTGAGGGGGGCCATGTCCATTGATATTTGACCTATGACAAATATTATGGAAGGTGATACTACACATTGAACAAAGAGAGCCTCCATGAGCATATCATCCATTTTTATTTCTGATGAGCGTTTAACCCGCGAGTTACTGGGGGGGCTATTTTTTGCCCCCCTCCCGTTATTTTGCAATAACTCCTAAACGAACACCGGTATCGTCACCAAACTTGCAATACCTTCTTTCACATCAATTCTACACATGTTGGCGAAAGGAAAAATATGAGGCTATGATAGGTCAACCGGCAATGACGTCAGAGTGACGTCATGTTCTTCGGTTTTTGTTGCAAAATAATGGTTTGCAGAAAACGCTGTCAAAGGTACGATATTGGAGATAAACTAAATTGTTTTAAATCAAATTACTTAAAATAGACCGGGCTATCAAACTGCTATCTCGGATTTTTGAGTTTTTTTTTTAATTCAAAATTTTGAGAAATCTAAATACATTTTTTCTTTTTACAAAATTTTCAAGAAAAAATCAGAATTATCCAAAAACCGGAATATATGCCATCGAGACGTATGCGGTGAATTTGTGTACCAAATTTAAAGTTGATATCTTTAAAAATGACCGAGTTATGACCTTTAAATGAAAAAAATCGACCACTTCTCACAGCATTTCTATGCATAAAAAATGCATTTCCATTTTTGCTTTTTACTTCTATATATATGGAACAAACAATGTTCTAAGGTAATTTGTCGCGTTCTAAACGAAAAACAAACCCATAAACATGTGTTACAACGCCTAATGACCGTAATCTGCAGTTTGACCTCGTGACCTCGGATGACCTTGACCTGACCCAAGGTCATAAACAGCTTAGAAAAGTACTTAGAAGTGGCAGACACACGAATCATACCGATTTATCGACAGCGTATGCGTTTAATATCGCAATTTTGCGCGACAATTCCGTCAATCGAGACCTTTTGACACGGTCAAACATTTTGTACTTGACCTGACCTGTGACGTCATCGGTGACCCCGAGGTCAACAATATTATGTTTCCCTCGATAAATTTCCCAGGGCTATTGAATGCCGTTTGATTTTTTACATTCGGTCCAGTAGTTCCGGAGATCAGAGGGGGGAAAAATAGCCCCCCCCCCCCCCAGTAAGTCGCGTTATGAAATATACCCCAGTAACTCGCGGGTTAATGTGCTTATGTATATAATAATTCCTCCACCAGTCCTATTGTTTCTATTTTTAAAGTACCCAGTATAACCATCTAATTGTCCTACAGGTATCATAGCATCATATATCCGCGATTCTGACGCACAAATCACATGCCATTGTGTTTTTGAGGATCTTATGAATAAATGAAACTCATCAAATTTTGCATCCCACATGATTGACCTGGTATTTAAATGCAAAATATTTAACTGATTATTAACTTGTTCAGTTTGACATACTGAAGGACAGGAGTAATATTTGCAGTTTGAGCGAATGGTTTCAAATTTATCATGAGTAAGTGATAAATCCGCTGATGCTACCTGTGTGAATGTATTGCTAGGTGTATTAGCTTATTCGATAGGAATGCTATCACACTATTAAATTCATGCAATATTATGTGCAATGTGATTTATTTTCTTAGGAAATACTATGCTCCCAAAAAAAGGGAGGTTTAGGCCACTGCACCTACCTACCTTTAGTCACATAGGAGTGATACACATGTTCTTATAATTGCGCACTAGCGACAAATAGGTGACGCGACCACACACGAAAGTCATGTGTGGTCGCGTACACGAACTATCGAATCAATAATTCGATAGTTAGGCTCTGCCAGCCTCAACGTCCAGGTCATTTTGCGATCAATATTGTGGTTGCCGAGTTTCACTTAATATGTTAAAGGGAGATTAGCACATTTTTCCACATAAATGGAGTTAGCACCTGAAATCGATAGACGAGGCCAAAATATGATGCAAATTCATCACATTTTGCATATAAACATTCCTACCGAAAGCTATTTGCAGTTTCCTACCGATAAGCGATCCACGCTTATATCGGTTGGTACTCAGCAAGTACTCGATAACGAATTCAGTAAATTAGCCTCCCTCCGCATTGTTATTTATCATGAAGGTATGCAATATGTTTCCTGCACTCTATCTTTTGCGAATATGTGCCAACATTTTTATGAACAATCAACAATCATTTGGAAAAAGTGCATTGACATCGGCCGTTTAGCTTGGCACCGGCCGGCCGGTGCCAAGCAAAACTACGGCGACCTATTTAGTGTCGGCGATTTGTTTACAAGTGCCCATTCAACAACGTTGAACAGATTGACGCAAAAGCGCGCCAGATGTTGCGCTTTCCAATAGTGGAGGTAAAATACTCGTCATTAATTTTCCCAAACTTCCAACTTTGAATTAGGGAATAATTTTATTTAATTCTTAAATTTAGATCACAACATTTTAATACCATAACGGTATCCAAATAAGTTGTTGCTAACAAAATCGAAGTGTGATTATCGCCCTTTAAAGTAAAAAACGGTATCATAAACATTAAAGGGTAGTTCACCTTTAAAATGGGGTTTTGAACTGAGATAGCAGATTTGTAGAGATCGTAAAACGGGTTGTGGTGAAATAATTACCTCACTACGCCAAGTAATTTCGACACAGGACTAGTGGGTTCCTTTTAGAAGAAGTTTCATTTCCCCGAAACTTGTTTCGGGCCCTCACAACGGTTGTTTACGTTACAAGCAGCCTGCGTATATATGCCTCAAGTCCGTCGTTATTGTGTGCAATAGTTTCCATATCCAAGCTACCATATGCATGACGTCATAATTGTCACGAAGTTTGTTATGGCCATGAAGGAGAAAAGAGAAATATGCCCATTTTTCGACGGATATCAATCTATCGTTCAAACAAATGCCATAATCGTTTTTTTCAGCTCGAAAAACCCCGTACAGCAAAATTTCAATACAACTTTCAAGGTGACCTATTCCCTTTAAACATACCGAAAATAACGATTATCCAGAAAGTGAAAGCGGCACCGACTACCGCATGTGCAGCCGCCTTGGCGCTTAGTTACATCGCATTTGATGATTTACGGCTCAGTTTCGCGGCTCAGACGGAGGGAGCATAAGTGACATCATAGGTAGTCTGCCACACTCGCGGATGCCGCGGATTAAATTCGACCGCAAACTCTGCAGTCTTCCGAACCGAAATGTCAACGACCGTCTGTGTGGCTCCGCCGTCTTCCTATCGTCTGTCATTGGCAAACCACGCGAACCTTTCCATGGCCGATTGTCCTTCACATTTCGAGATTCAGAAGAAAACAAAGGATAGACTACTGTGAATTACCGCAAATACGGTTACCAGTAACGAGTATTTACTTGAACGTAAACCCTTATTGCTAGGGGTTTGAGCTGTAAAAACTTTCATTTTGAGTTGTTGATCATTGTTCTTCAATAACAGAAGCAAGGGACTGAAACTGCAGACAGGTTATTGATTCACCTTTTTTGGAAGGATTCAATCACGATTCATTTTGGAATATGAATGATTCAGTCACCGTTTGATTCATGGATAACCATTTTGAGAAATGATTCTTTCCAATTCAAAGAATCAAAACAAATATTTGTTTTTTGTGTTTTTTTCTTCAAATTGTGTATTTGTAATAATTGTTTACACCTACCAGCTGCACGTGTTTCTCAAGAGCCAGCAGGTCCAATAGCATCAAGATGTGCGAAGTTAGCCGTGAAATAAGCGGTGTTATGGTTTGTAAAGTTTGCAGTGACGGGTTCTACAAACACAGCGTGAATGCCACTTGTCAGCACATATGATGATGGATGGACACATTTATGGCCGTGTTTCAGTCGATGCGTTTTGTATTTTAGCCACCGTACCTGGCATATTATCATTGTGACAAAACCACAACAGGCAAAATTACAAATGTCCCTGGTAATTCCTTGCATTTATAATGATATTGAATTACTTAACTTGCAGTATTCGCTTCTTATTTAAGCGCGCCCCGAGGAATGGTAATGTTAACGCAGAGTTGGCAATGCTTCTTGGCTACGTTTTGTTGCTAGCTCCGAAGACATTGGCTTGTCCTATTTGTTTGCTTACTGTTTAACAGATTCCACAGTTTCAGAGAATACAATTCAGCTCAGGAAGGACACTCTTATCCCTAAAGTGCAGTAACGTCTCGGCAGGGGCGTAGGAACTATGTTCAAGTTGGGGGGGGGGGGGGGGGGGGCATGAGGCATTCCGAAGTCGTTTCTTCCCATGCAACGCCCATAGGCGTAATGTTAAAATCCAAAATGTTGGGGGGGGGGGCGGCTGCCCCCCTTGCCCCCCCCCCCCCCCGGCTCCTACGCCCATGCGTCTCGGCCTCAACTTCCGTCAGCCATTCAGTGTTTAAACCTGAACCACGACCGACAAACATTTGTGGGAAGACACGGGCGGCCGTCTCACTCAGCGGCCTTCCAAGTGTTACCGTTTGCAGCCACTTCTCAGATCAGACGCTGGTCTCCGTTTAGCCCGGAAGCCTTCCCTTGGGTGCGCCACCGGATACTGCGGAGTGATGTCATAAATTTTACGACATAAACATTACGCTTCCTGCTTACTCACCACCGGGGAACTAAGCACTCGCGATAAGCGGACTCTGTTTAAGTCATCCCTCACGACAGACAGACAGACAGGATGAAGACACACAATCCCACACAAAATCAACACACAAAATCCACTCACAATCCCGTGTGTGTGTGGAAGAGCCAAGCCTTCCTGGACTTCCTGAACCCCGGCCTATCTTCAGCTGGGAAGATGTGGGCCTGATCCGGTGTCGGGCCAGGGTTTGAGGTAGGTGAGATTCTGTCATCATCCCGGAGAAAGCCGTAACCGATGGTGTCACCGGTCACACCTCGGCTGCTGATGGTGTCACCGCTCACACCTCAGCTGCTGCGCCCCGATGGTGTCACCGCTCACACCTCAGCTGCTGCGCCCCGATGGTGTCACCGCTCACACCTCAGCTGCTGCGCCCCGATGGTATCCAGACGGTGTGGTCAGCGCTCGTGACTTTCACGCCCGTCAACACCGGTGGACACAGAGGGGCAGGTCCCACGTGACCGGTGGACGCAGAGGGACAGGTCCCACGTGACCGGTGCGGCAAGCGGGTCATGTCAACACGGTAACCAGAGCGGAGCAGGGACAGGGCGCGGTCAGGGGCAGGGACAGGGCGCGGTTAAGGGCAGGGACATGGCGCGGTCAGGGGCAGGGACAGGGTGCGGTCAGGGACAGGGACAGGGCGCGGTTAGGGGCAGGAACAGGGCGCGGTCAGGAGCAGGAACAGGGCGCGGTCAGGGGCAGGAACAGGGCGCGGTCAGGGACAGGGACAGGGCGCGGTCAGGGACAGGAATAGGGCGCGGTCAGGGGCAGGGACAGGGCGCGGTCAGGGACAGGAATAGGGCGCGGTCAGGGGCAGGGACAGCACACTCAGCACAGTAGCAGAGGAAGGGGGAACAGGGGACCAGTCAGCGAGAGGCACTGCTGAGGAAGCTGTCTTAGGGAAATGGCAGTGGACATCTTTGTCGCGGCATCAGCAGTCGGCATCAAAACGCTTCTATCTCGAAATGTGTTTCATGTTTTCTGTCAACAATTTTGAATGGATGAGGGCATACTTCTACCTTGCAAGTTGATTATCATCCACACATTGTGTTTACAGTCCAGCGTTGGCCAGCCTTCTAGCAACCCAACTCATGCCAGATCGCTTGCAAATAAACCAGTGCGCCACAACAAAACACTATCTTCGCCAACCTGCATCCTTCACGCGCACTGGCTCGAAACCGAGCAACGAATAACGAAACACACAACACCCGACGCCATCATCGAAACCCACCACACAACGCCCGACGCCATCATCGAAACCCACCACACAACGCCAGATGCCATCATCGAAACCCACCACACAACACCCGACGCCATCATCGAAACCCACAACACAACACCCGATGCCATCATCGAAACCTACCACACAACGCCCGACGGCATCATCGAAACCCACCACACAACAACGCCCGACGCCATCATCGAAACCCACCACACAACGCCCGACGCCATCATCGAAACCCACAACACAACACCCGATGCCATCATCGAAACCTACCACACAACGCCCGACGGCATCATCGAAACCCACCACACAACGCCCGACACCATCATCGAAACCCACCACACAACACCCGACGCCATCATCGAAACCCACCACACAACGCCCGACGCCATCATCGAAACCCACCACACAACACCCGACGCCATCATCGAAACCCATCACACAACACCCGACGCCATCATCGAAACCCACCACACAACGCCCGACGCCATCATCGAAACCCACCACACAACACCCGACGCCATCATCGAAACCCATCACACAACGCCCGACGCCATCATCGAAACCCACCACACAACACCCGACGCCATCATCGAAACCCATCACACAACGCCCGACGCCATCATCGAAACCCACCACACAACGCCCGACGCCATCATCGAAACCCACCACACAACACCCGACGCCATCATCGAAACCCATCACACAACACCCGATGCCATCATCGAAACCCACCACACAACGCCCGACGCCATCATCGAAACCCACCACACAACACCCGACGCCATCATCGAAACCCACCACACAACGCCCGACGCCATCATCGAAACCCACCACACAACACCCGACGCCATCATCGAAACCCATCACACAACGCCCGACGCCATCATCGAAACCCACCACACAACGCCCGACACCATCATCGAAACCCACCACACAACACCCGACGCCATCATCGAAACCCACCACACAACGCCCGGCGGCATCATCGATTTTACGCTAACATTGTTGACAGTCCGTAATTTCCGCTTGCTACGTAACTTCCGCCTTCGCCGAAAACAACTCACCGGCGAGGCGGCGAGGCGGCCCCGGGGCGATGCATCGTCCTGGGGCCTGGACCTCGGGTCTCAATCGACCTGTTGTCCGCCGCGAAGGGCTGCACATTTCCGGTAAAATCGGACCCACGCGGATAGTTCGTGCTCATTGTGAGGTCAAAACACAGCCAATCAGAGCATGTTATTGTTTTGTATGATGTAGTGCATCGATATAAAACCATTTGAAAATAATATTTTTAACAAAAATCATTGTAAGAGATTCCAAAAAACATGTCAAAGCCCCTACCTAGCAGACTTTTGGGTTGAGCCGAAACTGGGGTTCGTCTGGGAGTAGTAAAGCGGCACCTCTATTTCCTGTCTCACCTCGCGCGTCACGAGCAGGCCCAAACCGATCACAAACATCTCCAGGAAGCGGTGAGAGGCGGGAATCGATGGTTTGTGGCCACTGCTGCTGATGCAGCCCACACCACGCGAACGGAAAACAGAACAGGCGAGGCACGAGACCGGCGAAACACCTGACACGAACGGAAAACAGAATAGGCGAGGCACGAGACCGGCCAAACACCTGACGCGAACGGAAAACAGAACAGGCGAGGCACGAGACCGGCCAAACACCTGACGCGAACGGAAAACAGAACAGGCGAGGCACGAGACCGGCGAAACACCTGACACGAACGGAAAACAGAATAGGCGAGGCACGAGACCGGCCAAACACCTGACCCGAACGGAAAACAGAACAGGCGAGGCACGAGACCGGCGAAACACCTGACGCGAACGGAAAACAGAATAGGCGAGGCACGAGACCGGCGCAACACCTGACGCGAACGGAAAACAGAATAGGCGAGGCACGAGACCGGCGAAACACCTGACACGAACGGAAAACAGAATAGGCGAGGCACGAGACCGGCCAAACACCTGAGCCTGCTTTTTTGGTGTGTTTTACGGAACTGCATTGATAGTTCTATCAATGCAGTATGCTTCTAAGCACTAAGTTATCTCGATTGAAGAACTCGCGCTGTGAGAAATGGTAATTCCTGAAAATAAACAAGTAATTTCTTTCTCGCGCTCACCTAAGATGCTGTAACAATGGCGAAGCTCAGATAATGAGAATGGTTCCGTAGATGTGTAGGAGGACGATGAGCTAATATGCGAACAGTAGCCAATGCCCTTCATAGGGGAATCTTCTGGTACTTCGTACTGTAAATTATTTCAGGAGCCCATATTGCATGTAAAATAATATATTGCATGCTCCTCCCCATACAAAGTCACTGTCTGACTTCTGGACCAACTATAATGCTTTGCAGATGAACCGTGGGACTAGGGAGGCTAGGCAGCGAGTTGTTGTTGTTTTTTCTATTGCCGTTTTTTAGAGAAGGAAACAAATTTGTGTTTCGACGGCTTCTGTCTGCATTTACATTGGATAATCCAATCATAACCTCAGTTTCTTTTCATGTTCCTGCTCTTCCTTCATGAGTTCCGGCAATCATAACCTCAGTTTCTTTTCATGTTCCTGCTCTTCCTTCATGAGTTCCGGCAATCATAACCTCAGTTTCTTTTCATGTTCCTGCTCTTCCTTCATGAGTTCCGGCAATCATAACCTCAGTTTCTTTTCATGTTCCTGCTCTTCCTTCATGAGTTCCGGCAATCATAACCTCAGTTTCTTTTCATGTTCCTGCTCTTCCTTCATGAGTTCCGGCAATCATAACCTCAGTTTCTTTTCATGTTCCTGCTCTTCCTTCATGAGTTCCGGCAATCATAACCTCAGTTTCTTTTCATGTTCCTGCTCTTCCTTCATGAGTTCCGGCAATCATAACCTCAGTTTCTTTTCATGTTCCTGCTCTTCCTTCATGAGTTCCGGCAATCATAACCTCAGTTTCTTTTCATGTTCCTGCTCTTCCTTCATGAGTTCCGGCTCTTTATTACATCAACCACACCCGTTCACTAGACCTTTCCGTTTTTGTATTTTATATAATCGTCCATATGTGTCATATGCCCATATAGGGCAGACACGTTGAATCTGTCAGTATTTCGCCACTTTTCCTGTTTGTCCACTCTGTGAAACCGGCGAGGGTTATTTGTTAATAACTTTCCAATTTATCTTCCATAAATTGCTTCACTTCATCGTCTGGCAGCAGTGACCGGCCGCGTGGTATTGTTGTATAGTCGGAGAAGCAGGGATAATCACAACTATATAATCTGACCATGAGCCGGGTTGGTATCAGTCTTAACCCAGCTTACTATATAATCTGACCATGAGCCGGGTTGGTATCAGTCTTAACCCAGCTTACTATGTAATCTGACCATGAGCCAGGTTGGTATCAGTCTTAACCCAGCTTACTATGTAATCTGACCATGAGCCGGGTTGGTATCAGTCTTAACCCAGCTTACTATGTAATCTGACCATGAGCCGGGTTGGTATCAGTCTTAACCCAGCTTACTATGTAATCTGACCATGAGCCGGGTTGGTATCAGTCTTAACCCAGCTTACTATATAATCTGACCATGAGCCGGGTTGGTATCAGTCTTAACCCAGCTTACTATATAATCTGACCATGAGCCGGGTTGGTATCAGTCTTAACCCAGCTTACTATATAATCTGACCATGAGCCGGGTTGGTATCAGTCTTAACCCAGCTTACTATACAATCTGACCATGAGCCGGGTTGGTATCAGTTTTAACCCAGCTTACTATGTAATCTGACCATGAGCCAGGTTGGTATCAGTCTTAACCCAGCTTACTATGTAATCTGACCATAAGCCAGGTTGGTATCAGTCTTAACCCAGCTTACTATGTAATCTGACCATAAGCCAGGTTGGTATTACAAGCAACCCATACATCATACAAGTTGGTAAACTTTATCGGTTTCGTAACTTCGTAATCAATAATATCTGTCTCCGGAATGTGGTGATTGACCATGACCACACCTCTGACCACTGCCCCCATCCCACCCAGCCGAGCATTGCTGGAAACGACGCCTTGTCGCTAGAATTATTAGCTGTTTTCACGAAGGATTATTGCGCTGAAAAGTTTCTGAAAGATTCTGAAAGTTTTGAAAAACTACACAACTTTTACATGCGATTTCTGGCTAGAAATGTCCCTCATAATTTTGTAATATGTTGGTAAGAATAAAATATGTCGACAAAATTGCTGTTTGGTGGTAATAAGCAAGCGATGGAATCTTCCTGAAACTTTTCAGAAAGATTCTATCAATACTTAATACCACCAAACCGCAATTTTGTCAACATATGTTATTCTTACAAACATATTACAAAATTATGAGGGACATTTCTAGCCAAAAATCGCATGTAAAAGTTGTGTAGTTTTTCAAAACTTTCAGAATCTTTCAGAAACTTTTCAGCGCAATAATCCTTCGTGAAAACGGCTATTATGTGGAATTATTGAATGTCAACATACAGGTACACGAAAATACCGTCATCGCTCAAAAGGCAGTGCATGATCCAATGGAAGTGCAAGCCGAAAGCTGACCTGTCTGCGCTGTGGTCATTTGCAATATTTGTAGAACAGCCAAAATGAAGATTTATCACGTCACATAAATTGTATGTCAGCTTGCATGTGACGGCAATTTTTGGCACAAACTGTGGATGACCTACGATGTGTATTGCTGCGGTAGGTGAAAGCACAGTTTCTTTAATTAGACTATCACACTAACATTAATGGTCTGTTACTTTTGCCACAAATGGGCTCTAAGTGGTGCAATTACATCTTTGAAAGTTTAAACATCAAAACTGCTGATATTTTGTAACCACCTTCAACTGTTTTTCTCCTTGATGGCGGTTCTATAACGTACTGTATACCAGGTTACTCGACTCAATGACTGAACTGCTATCAAAATTTCAGGGACACGTGAATGGAGTCAGCTATACATTTTGTTCCGTTCGTTCGCCTACTGAACACCGTAACTCCTATTTGTTGGCTGGCATTTGAGTTGCCTTGTTTCGTCGAGAGGACAAAACATATTTGCTCAAAGTGATTAGCATCCATTATTGAAGCTTCTTGGTTTTTGACATGGCCATCAGTGGTGTCTGCGTTTGATGTTCAGCGACATAATTACCACAGTTGCTATTGTATGGTGCCCCCCCCCCCCCCCCCCCCCCCCTCTGACCGGAATCCTGGATCCGCGCTTGATATAAATCATGTTTGCGGCTTGTTGACAGCTAATCTGTCTCCGCATTGCACGGCTGTGATTGGCGGATACAGAACTCGTAACAAATAGCACAGCGGTAAAAATTTATCAGGGTATGTTTTCTCCAGAAGTTTTGAAGTGTGTCTGCTGTTGCCAGAAATGCTGTCGGGTGTGTCCCCGTCGGCCGTCCTAGTGTTGACAGGTTGTGCAAAGTGAAGTGGAAACATTCATTGAAATATTGATCACCATTACGTCGTATTGAGGTGAAAGGAAAACGTGTTTCCCCTTTGCCTAAGCGTATAAGGCAAGCAATGTTTGCATCCGTTTTGGGATGTATGTCAGCATAACATGAACTCCCTACGAAGCAACCAAAAACCGGATGCTTCTACACAATGACCATCAAGTTCAGATGCAGGTTGAGAATGAAAATCGGTCACATCACGGTTGGAAGTGGGCAAGGTTTTAAATATAAATCGGTCCAGGACTGCCTTTGATGTCCTATGGGGGAAGTATCCCCTCCCCTTATGTGGTATATAAATCTTTTTTTTTATTCGAAAACGGACAGTAAAATGACTAGTAGCCGAAACTTAATTGTATACCTGGGACATTCCACAGTAAGACAACCGGTGGGTGCCGTCCGACCATTTTAAATTTTCTTGAAAAGTTGTGCCTTGGAGGTTTCAAGGGCGGGACTAGTAGCCGAAACATAATTGTATACCTGGGACATTCCACAGTAAGACAACCGGTGGGTGCCGTCCGACCATTTTAAATTTTCTTGAAAAGTTGTGCCTTGGAGGTTTCAAATTGGTGGTGACCCAAAAAATCCTCCCCCAAAAAAATCAAAAATACGGCCTTCCGTATTTTCCCAAGTTCACTGTGCAGGCCTAATTTTGACGACCAGTAACTCCGAGACCAAAAAAACGATTTTTAAATTGTGTTTTGTTTGGAGCAGGAATAGTAGAAGAACAATTTGTCGATCACGGATTTTTTGTTTGCACGTGACCTCGTGACCTACATTTTTCGCCGTGACCTTGACCTGTTGGAAACTGAAGTTAACATTTTCGTTTGATGAAGATTTGAGCTTCATTGATGTCCTTTCGTATACAAAATAAAACAAGTGGGTTTCAACCTGTAAAAACTACTTTTGGGGACTTCCACAGTAAGACAACCATTTTTTTCTTTCAAATTTACCGTCCGACCATTTTTATTTTCTTGAAAAGTTGTACACTGTGGGTTTCAGGGGCGGGGAATTCATTGGTGGTGACCAAAAAAAATAACAAAATATATTTTCCAAGATAAGGCCTTCCGAAGATTTCACAAGTTCACTGTGAAGGCCTAACCTTGACGACCAATAACTCCGAGACTAAATAAGCGATTTTGATAAACATTTTTGTTTTGTTTAGATCGGGATTAGTCAAAGAACAATTTGGCAATCTCCGATTTTGTATTTTCATTTTTCACGTGACCTCGTGACCTACATTTTGCGCCGTGACCTTGACTTGTTGGAAACTGAAATTAAAATCTTCGGCTAATGACGATTTGAGTTCCATTGATGTGCTTTCGTATACAAATAAAATCAAAAGTGGGGTTCGACCTGTACAAACTAATTTTGAGCCTTGCATTGCTGACACAATACCTGTTTGGATACGTTACGTTGTATTGGCCTGGCAGGTCATATGGCGACCTGATGTCGGTGTAACAGGCACCAACCGAGAGGTTTCGTCGTCAGGAGTGATCTGGACTTTGTTTCGAAAGCGTATGTCAAGTAGATGCGAAGTTATCGACGGACAGGTGCCCGAACAGCGTATTATGTCAGCATTGCAAGACTCAAAAATATTTTGTACAGGTCGAACCCCACTTTTTTTATTTTTGATACAAAATTATATCAATGCAGCTCAAATCGGCATCAGACGAAAATTGTAATTTCAGTTTCTAACAGGTCAAGATCACGGCGCAAAAAGTAGGTCACGAGGTCACGTGAGAAAAAAAAATCCGTGATTGCCAAATTGTTCTTCGACTAATCCTGATCCCAAAAAAAGTTTATCAAAATCGTTTGTGTTGGTCTTGGAGTTATTGGTCGTCAAAATTATGCCTGCACAGTGAACTTGGGAAAATACGGAAGGCCGTATCTTATATATTTTTGTTGGGGGGGGATTTTTTGGGTCATCACCAATGAATTCCCCGCACATGAAACCCCCAGTGCACAACTTCTCAAGAAAATGACAGATGGTCGGACGGCAAATTTGAAAATGTTTGGTTGTCTTACTGTGGAATGGCCCCACCTAAAGGAACTCTATTCAATGAAATGCTGTTCTTTCCTGAACAATGCAGTTATAAATAACATATTACGTCAAATAAAAAAAAACATTGTATGTCAGAAGTCTCTGTTTTACGGAAGACAAAGTACAATTTATATGGCATAGGTAATTTCCATTGACCTGTTCTACATGTATTGCAAGTGACCACAGCCCAAATATGTCAACTCTCAGCTTACACTTTCATCACCTCCGTACCTCCTTTTTGACGAAAGTCGGCATTTCCCTGTGGTTGTACGTTGACACCCAATCAAATTTGTAATTACTGCATCTGCGTTTCCACCCGGTAACCGATTGAGCGGGTGTGACGTAGCGGTCTCTGAGAAAGAGTATTCGCCACAGTCTGCGGGTGGAACTGTGCCGAGTATATAATCCGTCAAGCGACTGACCATAGGCGCCAGTCTTCACACAGCCTTCAAAGCACAACCATGCAGATGGTTGAATATATTGATGACAATATTACCAGTGCCATCTGCATGGTTGCGACCCTCAATTTTGTGAAAATTGCTTCATTTATTTTCAACATTAGGAGTTGTGTATAGTTTGTCTCTGGATGTATATAACACTATGTTTTATATTATCACAGTTATATTACAAATATCATGGTTGAATATATTGATGACAATATTATCAGTGCCATGATATTTGTGATATAACTGTGATACCTACCAATGTATCAATAAGGATATTTGTGAAACAATGCATGTGCATTTCCTTCCTATTCAACGCAAGGTAATGTATGATGCGTTGAATAGGAAGGAATTCACCAAGCAAAACAAAATCAAAATATGTTTAATTTAGGAAAATAATTGAATAAAGTAATAAGATTAAACTTGTGAATGTGTAACTAACACCCTGTTCATATTATTGTCCTGTTCTCCAGCATAGTGAGTTACATTCTTAACCCGCGACTTACTGGGGGGGGGGGGGGGGCTATTCCCCCCTCACGTTATTTTGCAATAACTCCTAAATCAACACCAGAATCGTCACTAATCTTGTAGTACCTTCTCTCACATCAATTCTACACATGTTGGCCAAAGTAAAAAGATGAGGTTATGATAGGTCAACCGGGAATGACGTCAGAGTGACGTCATGTTGTTCGGTTTTTGTTGAAAAATAATGGTTTGGGGAAAACGCCGTCAAAAGTACAATGTTTGAGATAAATTAAATTGTCTTGAATCAAATTACTAACAATCGACCGGGTTAGCAAACTGCCATCTAGGATTTTTTCAGTTTTTCTCTTCAATTCAAAATTTTGAGAAATCCAAATATATATTTATTTTTTTAACAAAATTTTCAAAACAAAATCACAATTATCCCAACACCGGAATATGTGATCGAGACGTGTTCGGTGAATATGTGTACCAAATATCAAGTCAATATCTTCAAAAATGACTTGACTTATGACCTATAAATGAAAAAAATCGACCACCTCTCACAGCATTACTTTGCATCAAAAATGCATTTCCGTTTTTGCTTTTTACTTCTATTTATATGAAACAAACAATGTGCTAAGGTCATCTTTAGCGTTCTAAACGAAAAACAAACCCATAAACATGTGTTACAACGCCTAATGACTGTAATCTGCAGTTTGACCTCGTGGCCTCGGATGATCTTGACCTTTCGCAGGGTCATAAATAGCTTAGAATGGTACTTAGAAGTGTCAGACACACGAATCATACCGATTTATCGACTGCTTATGCGTTTAATATTGCAATTTTCCGCGACGATTCAATCCATCGAGACCTTTTGACACGGTCAAACATTTTGTACTTGACCTGACCTGTGACGTCATCAGTGACCCTGAGGTCAACAATATTAGGTTTACCTCGATAAATTTTCCAGGGCTATCGAATGCCGTTTGAGTTTTTACAATAGATGCAATAGTTCCGGAGATCCGAGGGGGGGGGGGCAAAAAAATAGCCCCCCCCCCCCAGTAAGTCGCGTTATGGAATATGCCCCAGTATCTCGAGGGTTAAAGGGAAATAATGACCTTTTGATTTTGCTAGCAACAATTTCGTAGGCTACCGATATGTTATTACAATGATGTTATTTAAATTTAAGAATTAAATAAAATGATTCCCTAATTCAAAGTTGGAAGTTTGGAAAAATTAAAATGCAAGTGCATATACTTCTTAATTAAGGAGTTCATGATCGGTATTTTCCCTCCACTATTTGAAAGCGACACATCTGGTGCTTTTGTATCAATCTGTTCAACGTTGTTGAATGGGCACTTCTAAACAAATCGGCGACGCTAAATAGGTCGCCGTCGATGTGCATCGATGAGCTACCGATTTAATTGCCAGTTTTTGTATTGTTTGTTGATTTTTTTGGGGAAAATGATTTATTTTTTCTCATGATAATATAAAGCATAGTGTTATATACAGCCAGAGACAAAACTATACAAAACTCCTAATGTTGAAAACAAATGAAGCAATTTTCACAAAATTGAGGGTCGCAACCACTAACTAGGCCGCCGTTATATGCATCAGTTAACTGCTAATTTGGTTACCTTTTTATTCAATGGCTGTTAGTTGTAGAAGATCGTGGGGCATATAATCACAACAAGCAGAACGCAAAAAATATTTTTCACTCCATTACGTAAAAAAGCTCAGCGGATATTCTTTAGGACACTTCTGAGATATGTAACAAACTAAAACTATTTATTTCGGTTTCTCATGTTTACG
Source organism: Chirona hameri (assembly GCA_036785665.1). Classification (NCBI taxonomy): domain Eukaryota; kingdom Metazoa; phylum Arthropoda; class Thecostraca; order Balanomorpha; family Balanidae; genus Chirona; species Chirona hameri. The sequence continues at coordinate 34,894 of JAXIVJ010005449.1, read as the reverse complement.
ATCATCTATTGTCACCAGGGGCGCGACCAGACCTTCAGAAGGGGGCAAGCCAGTCATGGTGGGCCCCTGGGAAACAGTCCTCCCCCCAAACAAAATATACCCCTGGATAAGAAAAACTTCGGATTTCGGCCACTTTATTTTGTGAGGCCCCTTTTTTCTCTCCTCAACTTTTGATTAGCTGGATTGGACCAGCACCCTTAGTATGGGGACGGCATTTGCTTATGGGGGGGGGGGGGCATTTGCTTCTGGGGACGCCTATTGCCCGGTTTAGATAGCGTCTGTTATGCTCCATGGGGGCGGCATTGGCTAATGGACAATGGGCATTTGTCCAATTTAGAGGGCACCTGTTTTACCCCGTGGGGGCGGCATTTGCTTATTGTCCGGTAGGGCGCCTGTTCTGCTCCATGGGGCGGCATTTGCTTCTAGTGCTGCCTATCCTGTTCCTAAGTCGTCATTTACTTCTAGGAGTGCTAATTGTCCGATTCCCGGGAGTGCCTGTCAGTGGCGAGCGCAGAAATTCACAAAGGACCAGGCCATTGCCTTGAGGCCTGAGGGGCGCCACCCGATCGACATGGGCGCCATCAATATTGACAAAAAAAAATTGCAGGGGGAGCGCCTCTCCTTCCGCACCGTGCGGAAGGAGAGCCCCCCACCCACCGCCGTCACTAGCCAGAGGGGCACCGTCACTGGCCAGGGGCGCCGTTACGGGCGGAGAGGGCAGTCACTAGTCGGGAGGAGCGCCGTCCCGTCACTCGCCGGAGGGGCGCCTTCACTGGCCGGAAGGGCGCCGGCGAGAGCGAGAGCGAGAGTGAGAGCGAGAGCGAGAGCGAGAGCGAGAGCGAGAGCGAGAGCGAGAGCGAGAGCGAGAGCGAGAGCGAGAGCGAGAGCGAGAGCGAGAGCGAGAGCGAGAGCGAGAGCGAGAGCGAGAGCGAGAGCGAGAGTGAGAGTGAGAGCGAGAGCGAGAGCGAGAGCTAGAGCGAGAGCGAGAGAGAGAGAGAGAGAGAGAGAGAGAGAGAGAGAGAGAGAGAGAGAGAGAGAGAGAGAAGAAAAAAAAGAGAGAGAGAGAGAGAGAGAGAGAGAGCCTCCTCCGCCAGCCCCTGTCTGCCCTGCCCGTGTCATGTCTGTCTCCTGTCTTCCCTGCCCGTGTCATGTCTGTCTCCTGTCTGCCCTGTCTGTATCATGTCTGACTCCTGTCCTCCCTGCCTGTGTCATGTCTGTATCCTGCCTTCCCTGCCCGTGTCATGTCTGACTCCTGTCCTCCCTGCCTGTGTCATGTATGTCTCCTGTCTTCCCTGCCCATGTCATGTCTGTCTCCTGTCTTCCCTCTCCGTGTCATGTCTGGCTCCTGGCTTCCAGACACAGTCCGACAGACCCGGGTGACAGACTCGGACCGGCACGCGGCGCGGCCGACACCTTCTGAGAACGGTCTCCGGCCCGATCGCGGGCGTTCTCCGAAGGTGTCTGGCCTGACCGACACCAGTCAGGGCACTCTCTGAGGTCCGAGAGCCCCACCTTCCCCTCCTCGGCCACTTCTCCGTCCACACAGGACACCAGCACTTGCGAATGTGACTCGATGTGACTCGTGTCATTGCGACTCGATGTGACTCGTGTCATTGTGACTCGATGTGACACTTGTCATTGTGACTCGATGTGACTCGTGTCATTGTGACTCGATGTGACTCGTGTCATTGTGACTCGATGTGACACTTGTCATTGTGACTCGATATGACACTTGCGAATGTGACTCGATGTGACTCGTGTCATTGTGACTCGATGTGACACTTGTCAATGTGACTCGATGTGACACTTGTCAATGTGACTCGATTATAGTCGGTTCCCTGTTCTCTTCGCCTAGCTTAATGCGTATATTGAGAGCTATTAGTGAACCCTGTGTGGTGGTCGAGTTTCGGTCAAAGTGTCTTGTTTTCGAATAGCGACTTCCGATTGATTGCCTGGTGCTGACCTATCGGGTTAAATGATAAATATTTACATTGTCCTGGTGATAGCATTGCATCATCAGCTTACAGAGCATCAGACGTAGTGTATAATCGCTCGATGCATTGGAAACTTAAATGGCGATGTGGGAAGTTATTTAGTTTAATGTTTTGATGACATGAGTGCATTACTATCCACACAGAAAGTACTGATGAATCACAGTGGGTACTCGTGATAAATCACAGTGGGTACTCGTGATGAATCACAGTGGGTACTCGTGATGAATCACAGTGGGTACTCGTGATGAATCACAGTGGGTACTCGTGATGAATCACAGTGGGTACTCGTGATGAATCACAGTGGGTACTCGTGATGAATCACAGTGGGTACTCGTGATAAATCACAGTGGGTACTCGTGATGAATCACAGTGGGTACTCGTGATGAATCACAGTGGGTACTCGTGATAAATCACAGTGGGTACTCGCGATGAATCACAGTGGGTACTCGTGATGAATCACAGTGGGTACTCGTGATGAATCACAGTGGGTACTCGTGATGAATCACAGTGGGTACTCGTGATGAATCACAGTGGGTACTCGTGATGAATCACAGTGGGTACTCGTGATGAATCACAGTGGGTACTCGTGATGAATCACAGTGGGTACTCGTGATGAATCACAGTGGGTACTCGTGATGAATCACAGTGGGTACTCGTGATGAATCACAGTGGGTACTCGTGATGAATCACAGTGGGTACTCGTGATGAATCACAGTGGGTACTCGTGATGAATCACAGTGGGTACTCGTGATGAATCACAGTGGGTACTCGTGATGAATCACAGTGGGTACTCGTGATGAATCACAGTGGGTACTCGTGATGAATCACAGTGGGTACTCGTGATGAATCACAGTGGGTACTCGTGATGAATCACAGTGGGTACTCGTGATGAATCACAGTGGGTACTCGTGATGAATCACAGTGGGTACTCGTGATGAATCACAGTGGGTACTCGTGATGAATCACAGTGGGTACTCGTGATGAATCACAGTGGGTACTCGTGATGAATCACAGTGGGTACTCGTGATGAATCACAGTGGGTACTCGTGATGAATCACAGTGGGTACTCGTGATGAATCACAGTGGGTACTCGTGATGAATCACAGTGGGTACTCGTGATGAATCACAGTGGGTACTCGTGATAAATCACAGTGGGTACTCGTGATAAATCACAGTGGGTACTCGTGATGAATCACAGTGGGTACTCGTGATGAATCACAGTGGGTACTCGTGATGAATCACAGTGGGTACTCGTGATGAATCACAGTGGGTACTCGTGATGAATCACAGTGGGTACTCGTGATGAATCACAGTGGGTATTCGTGTTTATCTTTTGTGTTTAGTTTCCAGATGCCTTCTGTGCCAGGGGACTAGCAACCAAAGATAGCCGGGAAGATGACATCAACTCAGGCATAGCTAGCTGCTGGCCACAAGATTGGTTGGATACTTGACATACCCACGATGGCATCCACAGGTGCATATATGTAATGCGCATAACTTAATCTGTTACCCATTCGACTACAATTTACATGATACATGATGTGATAAAATGCTTTGTGCTTGTATTTCTCATGATAAAAATAGAACTTCTGTGAAATAAAATCGCATGTGTCTGGTTGGAGTGGATTAATTCATGATATTAACTTCAACCATGTTTTAGTGAATACAGGGTAGACATTATTATCCTAAAAGCGTCTGTATGACCGGGTCGGGCCGGGTCGGGCCGGTCAAATGTAAATTTGTCTAGTAAGTTGACGAGAAACCTATATAGGCTAGGTATTACGTTGTAAATTGTGGCTAGGACTAACCGTAACAGACTAAACTATTAAAACTACAAAAGTAATTGTTAAACTAGTAAAACGCTTTTTTCGGCGATCACCGAGCGGTCGCGCACTGGTGAAGCTAAAACAGGGTTGAAATATGAAACGGTACGGGAGCACACGTGGTAGAAACACATAGTCCTTTTAGTCCTTTTAGTCCTCCATAAAAATTCCGAGGCCTCCATGCGTGCCAACATAAACATTTAAGTTTTTATTAAATTGTACATGATCTCCTTTCTCAAATCCGCCAAAAGGGAGTACGTCCTGAGCGCTGCATGCTTCAGCGTATACAAAAAAACGAGTGCTTAGATAAATCAAGCCATTTTTAATCAATAATGATTTTTGTTCATTTCGATGTCTGCGGGTGCCACGCGCTGTGATACCACCTCTATCAGAACGCACTATACCAAAATCAAAATTGATTTGATGGTCCTATCCAATGGTGAAAACCCGATCTCAATCGGAGCAGTGGTGGCAAAGTTATCAGCTTCCGAAAAGCGTCTGTATGACCGGGTCGGGCCGGGTCGGGCCGGGTCAAATGTAAATTTGTCTAGTAAGTTGACGAGAAACCTCACGGGCGCTTCGCGCCCGCTCGGTAATCAAAGCAGGATAACCCTCGCCCGTGCAGCGTCCGATCAGTGCGTGACGGTGCAGGGGGGGGGGGGGGGGGGTAAACCCCTTAGCGTTTCGCCCCTAATTGAGGTAGAGCTTCGATTAAAAAAACGAGCGTGTTTCTTGTCACGAGAGAAAGCCATTGACATCCAACTTTAAGGTCCTAGATCATTAGGTGGCCTTTGAGGTCACGACAATGACCCAAAAGGCAACCACATTGTAAATGCGTATAAATTGAATTTAATCGAGCTAGAATCGTGAATGAGCATATAATTATGCTAAATGGGTGCCAAATTTGAAATCAGCGTCACAAAATGTCCTAGAAACTGCCAAATTCTAAAAAGGTCATTTCAGGTCATTTCAGGTCAATGACCTCGGTTGACCTGTGGGAGGCGCAGACCCCAGTGGAACATATAATGATGTAAAATGTATCCCATATTTGAAATCAGCGTCACAAAATGTCCTAGAAACTGCCAGAAGCCAAAAAAGTAATATGAGGTCATCGGAGGTCAGTGACTTCGGCTGACCTCTGAAAAGGTCAATCGAGGTCACAATCTCAATGAAACCCACAACTGTCACCTGGAAACATCTGTACATATGCTCCTGAACAACAAACACTCTGAAACTGCACAAGTTTCAAGAATCAATACTACGGGACGCCAGTTGCTCCTGATATGACCTTGAAAAATAGGTCATAGGTCACGGTTCATGTAGCTTACAAGTTCACAATTTTCAGAATATGTGTCAAATTGTTCAAGAGTAGGGTACTGAAAGTTTCAGTGCAATCGGGTGATATTTACGTGAGTTATTCCCGATAAAAAAACGCGGGGTGGCATCACCTGCACTGGCGTGGGTTAATCGCTACAAATTTAAGCGATCCTCTCACTACTTGAAATGAACACTACTTGATCTTCCAAAAGCAAACTGATGGTTTAGTAGAAAGATTTCTGCATCTTATTATGTCGCAAGCATTACCTTGTTCAGGGGCGCAGCCAGGGGGGGGGGGGGCAGGGGGAGGCACTTCCCCCCCCCCCCCCCCTTACGGGTCACAGGGGGCCCCGCCGAGATTAGCCCAGATACCATTTGCATTAGCTAAATGGCTTTCAAAAAGTCACAGAGGAGCCCTCAAACCAGGCAAGGGTCACTCTAGTGCATGTCAAGGGCCCTCAGAGACACTGAATGGCTTTCGAAGCCGGCCCAGGGGGCCTCTTGGGCATGTCCAGGGGCCCTTTGAGTCCACCGAGGGGCACAAAAAACTGTCGAGGGGCCTCTCGAGCATGTCCAGGGGCCCCATTGAGCCCACTTAAGGGCGCAAAAACATGCCCAGGGACTTTTCGAGCATGCCCTGGGGCCCATTGAGCCCACTCAGGGGCCCCAAAAACCTTCCCAGGGGCCTCTAGAGCATGTCCACTTGTCCAAAGGCCAATTGAGCCCACCCACGGCCCAACAAACCTGCCCTGTGGCCTCTCGAGCATGTCCATGGGCCCATTAAGTATGTCCAGGGGCCTCTCGAGCCTGGCCAGGGGCCAATCATAGTCTGTTTTGGGGCCTTTTGAACCTGCCCAGGGGTCAATTATAGTTTTCCCAGAGGCCCATCTAGTCTGTTCAGTTCAGGGGTCTTTCGAACCTGCCCAGGGGCCATTCGAGTCTGTTCAGGGGCCTCTCGAGCATTCCCAATGGTCCACTGATCCTGTTCAGGGGCATCTCGAACTTGCCCAGGGGCTATTAGAGTCTGCTCAGAGGCCTCTCGGATTACCAAGGGGCCATTGAGTCTGTTCAGGGCCCTCTCGAGCTTTGAGTCTGCGAACGGGGCCCTCGAGCCTGCCCAGGGGTTGCTAGCCGTCGCCTGGAGCGCCTGTTATAGCTGGAGCGCCTGCTAGCCGTGGTCGGTGCGGTCATAATGAGCGGTAATGTGCTGTACTCTGACCCACCTGGTACAATATTTTATTGGGTTTAAAAATGGTAATTTGATAAGTCTGATGCGTTTTTGAATTCGGGGGGAGGGTGGTAGTACAAAACAATTTAACAATTTTCCTCTCAGGAGAGTGTGCGCTGCAATATTTGTCAGCCAGGGACGTCACCGACGGAAGGGTCGGGGGAGGTCTGGGCAAACTCCCCCTTTTAGAAGGCAGGGGAGGGGGGGACTCCCCCCTCCCCCCCCCCCCCCCCCACACACACCGTTTGCGGGCAAAATTAACAATTTATCGTAAAGATTGCCTTTGCAGTGCAGTCAAAATCCTGCTGTCATAAACTGGCAAAATGTTGCGCCGCTTCGCGGCATGACACAAGTTTCGCAATTGCTTATACAATTTTTTTTTTAATGGGAACAATAATTTAATTAAATGTCTGGCAGAGGCTCTCCTTGGCGGTAATTGCTGGTCCCAGGACCCATTCCCTTCATAAAATATTCACTTTTAAGTTTCAAGCAGGCTACATGTTTAGCTAGTTTGCCAAGTTCCGAAAAAAGGCGACGCGAACGCAAAGACGAGGAGATCGGCACCCGGAAGCTTCTCCAGCGGTACACAATTTGCTGGACCGAAGAGCTGATAGTGGAAACAGGCCAGGACCATCTCCTCAAGCCATCTCACCTCACGGTCTGGTTCCAGTATTAACATTTCGTTTTCCAGGACCTAAAATTAACATTTTCACGCCGCTTCCCGGCGTCACATCGGTAGTCATCGTCATAACGAACCCATAGTCATCGTCATCAGTTCGTCGTAACGCTGAATTGAATCAATAACATTTTTATCTTATTATCCGAGCTACAAGGCACACCGCCGATATTTCTGGGTTTTATCAGGAAAACCGTACAAATTTCGCGCCGCTTCGTGGCGCTAATTAACAAGTACTACATACCTACCTACTATAACATGAAAGTCCGCATAAGAAAATGCTGCTAATGCTTAAATACACGTATCAAAATGGGGGTACATTTTTCGTCATTTCAGCCGCCCCCACACCCAAAAGCCTGTTGTCAGCTAAGATATGTTTTCTCTCCCGTACGTTAACAATACAAATTAGTAATGCGCTCAGTACAATGCCTACTGAGGTTCCTGGTCCAATCCAGCTCATCAAAAGTAGACGAATAAAAATGGTTAAAAAGGAGGCCTCACACAATGAAATGGCAGAAATCCGTAGAGTTTTTTTTCTAATCCAGGGCTATTTTTTGGGGTGGGGGCCTCTCCCAGGGGCTTGCCCCCCCCCCCCCCCCTTCTGAAGGTCTGGCTACGCCCCTGACCTTGTTCCTGTAAGATCTAATCAAAGTCGGAATCAAATAATGATATTATTGTTTTTAATTTCAAACCCCGCATACCACATGATTGGGTAACAACAGCATTGCAGTTGCACATGAATTATGGTAACACAGAAACATTCAATTATGATGAACGAGGTTGCATAACAGGAGACGTAAAAGGGGTAAAGTGGCCCCATAAGATCATGCACCTAGTCTTGACTGTTTTAAATTATAGACAGCCTGACTGACCCCAGAGGAGACCAGACGAAGAAGGAAACAATATTTATGAACAAGTATTACAGTTCGGGGGTATTATGTTTTAACAAAACGGAATTTCGCTCATTTGCAGTCATTATTGCAACTTCAGCTCTAGGCTTGTTCAGGGTGGGTAGTTCCCTTCGAAATCATGTTAATAACAAGCCAATCACCACATGCAATCGTCCAAAGCTACACCACTGCATTGTAAAATAAACATTTAAGACTGGCAGCATCCAGGAATTCCAACGAAAAACACCATTTACCCGGTGTACACAGTCCGTTAACTGCCCGTGTAAACTGTAAATGGTCACAGCAGTAGGTCCTGCGTGTACTAACGAGAATGGATTGGGACGTTTTTACCTGACAGCGTTAGTGGACGGCCTTGAAAGAAATCACGGGCATGTCGGTCTAAAAAGACCAATTTTACAGCAGCTCGTATCTGTGGAATGCCGAAACATACCTCAAGGCCAACGGGAACGGTTTCATTTTGAGCGGAAACATCCATTTGGCTACCAAGGGGCAGTATTTTCCTCTGCACATTTTGTTACTTTGAGCGCCGGGAAACTACTTGTCAAATTCAGCACGCTTCGGCGTCAGCAACATCCGGCTAACACTGGTTACTCGTGGAGTAGTATATTGCGACTCATCCGGCTAACACTGTGACACTCGTAACACTCGTGGAGTAGTATATTGCGACTCATCCGGCTAACACTGGTTACTCGTGGAGTAGTATATTGCGACTCACCGGTTAACACTGGTTACTCGTGGAGTAGTATATTGCGACCCATCCGGCTAACACTGGTTACTCGTGGAGTAGTGTATTGCGACTCACCGGCTAACACTGGTTACTCGTGGAGTAGTATATTGCGACTCATCCGGCTAACACTGGTTACTCGTGGAGTAGTATATTGCGACTCACCGGCTAACACTGGTTACTCGTGGAGTAGTATATTGCGACTCATCCGGCTAACACTGGTTACTCGTGGAGTAGTATATTGCGACTCATCCGGCTAACACTGTGACACTCGTAACACTCGTGGAGTAGTATATTGCGACTCATCCGGCTAACACTGGTTACTCGTGGAGTAGTATATTGCGACTCATCCGGCTAACACTGGTTACTCGTGGAGTAGTATATCGCGACTCACCGGCTAACACTGGTTTCTCGTGGAGTAGTATATTGCGACTCATCCGGCTAACACTGTGACACTCGTAACACTCGTGGAGTAGTATATTGCGACTCATCCGGCTAACACTGTGACACTCGTAACACTCGTGGAGTAGTATATTGCGACTCATCCGGCTAACACTGTGACACTCGTAACACTCGTGGAGTAGTATATTGCGACTCATCCGGCTAACACTGTGACACTCGTAACACTCGTGGAGTAGTATATTGCGACTCATCCGGCTAACACTGGTTACTCGTGGAGTAGTATATCGCGACTCACCGGCTAACACTGTGACACTCGTGGAGTAGTATATTGCGACTCATCCGGCTAACACTGGTTACTCGTGGAGTAGTATATTGCGACTCACCGGCTAACACTGGTTACTCGTGGAGTAGTATATCGCGACTCACCGGCTAACACTGGTTACTCGTGGAGTAGTATATTGCGACTCATCCGGCTAACACTGGTTACTCGTGGAGTAGTATATTGCGACTCATCCGGCTAACACTGGTTACTCGTGGAGTAGTATATTGCGACTCATCCGGCTAACACTGGTTACTCGTGGAGTAGTATATTGCGACTCATCCGGCTAACACTGGTTACTCGTGGAGTAGTATATTGCGACTCATCCGGCTAACACTGTGACACTCGTAACACTCGTGGAGTAGTATATTGCGACTCACCGGCTAACACTGGTTACTCGTGGAGTAGTATATTGCGACTCATCCGGCTAACACTGTGACACTCGTAACACTCGTGGAGTAGTATATTGCGACTCATCCGGCTAACACTGGTTACTCGTGGAGTAGTATATTGCGACTCATCCGGCTAACACTGGTTACTCGTGGAGTAGTATATTGCGACTCATCCGGCTAACACTGTGACACTCGTAACACTCGTGGAGTAGTATATTGCGACTCACCGGCTAACACTGTGACACTCGTGGAGAAGTATATTGCGACTCATCCGGCTAACACTGGTTACTCGTGGAGTAGTATATCGCGACTCACCGGCTAACACTGGTTACTCGTGGAGTAGTATATCGCGACTCACCGGCTAACACTGGTTACTCGTGGAGTAGTATATTGCGACTCATCCGGCTAACACTGGTTACTCGTAGAGTAGTATATTGCGACTCATCCGGCTAACACTGGTTACTCGTGGAGTAGTATATTGCGACTCATCCGGCTAACACTGTGACACTCGTAACACTCGTGGAGTAGTATATTGCGACTCACCGGCTAACACTGTGACACTCGTGGAGTAGTATATTGCGACTCATCTGGCTAACACTGTGACACTCGTAACACTCGTGGAGTAGTATATTGCGACTCATCCGGCTAACACTGGTTACTCGTGGAGTAGTATATTGCGACTCACCGGCTAACACTGGTTACTCGTGGAGTAGTATATTGCGACTCATCCGGCTAACACTGTGACACTCGTAACACTCGTGGAGTAGTATATTGCGACTCATCCGGCTAACACTGTGACACTCGTAACACTCGTGGAGTAGTATATTGCGACTCATCCGGCTAACACTGGTTACTCGTGGAGTAGTATATTGCGACTCATCCGGCTAACACTGGTTACTCGTGGAGTAGTATATTGCGACTCATCCGGCTAACACTGGTTACTCGTGGAGTAGTATATTGCGACTCACCGGCTAGCACTGGTTACTCGTGGAGTAGTATATTGCGACTCATCCGGCTAACACTGGTTACTCGTGGAGTAGTATATTGCGACTCATCCGGTTAACACTGTGACACTCGTAACACTCGTGGAGTAGTATATTGCGACTCATCCGGCTAACACTGTGACACTCGTAACACTCGTGGAGTAGTATATTGCGACTCACCGGCTAACACTGGTTACTCGTGGAGTAGTATATCGCGACTCATCCGGCTAACACTGGTTACTCGTGGAGTAGTATATTGCGACTCACCGGCTAACACTGGTTACTCGTGGAGTAGTATATTGCGACTCATCCGGCTAACACTGTGACACTCGTAACACTCGTGGAGTAGTATATTGCGACTCATCCGGCTAACACTGGTTACTCGTGGAGTAGTATATTGCGACTCATCCGGCTAACACTGTGACACTCGTAACACTCGTGGAGTAGTATATTGCGCCTCATCCGGCTAACACTACTTACTCGTGGAGTAGTATAAAACGACTCATCCGGCTAACACTGGTTACTCGTGGAGTAGTATATTGCGACTCATCCGGCTAACACTGGTTACTCGTGGAGTAGTATATTGCGACTCACCGGCTAACACTGGTTACTCGTGGAGTAGTATATTGCGACTCATCCGGCTAACACTGGTTACTCGTGGAGTAGTATATTGCGACTAATCCGGCTAACACTGGTTACTCGTGGAGTAGTATATTGCGACTCACCGGCTAACACTGGTTACTCGTGGAGTAGTATATTGCGACTCATCCGGCTAACACTGTGACACTCGTAACACTCGTGGAGTAGTATATTGCGACTCATCCGGCTAACACTGGTTACTCGTGGATTAGTATATTGCGACTCATCCGGCTAACACTGTGACACTCGTAACACTCGTGGAGTAGTATATTGCGACTCATCCGGCTAACACTGGTTACTCGTGGAGTAGTATATTGCGACTCATCCGGCTAACACTGTGACACTCGTAACACTCGTGGAGTAGTATATCGCGACTCACCGGCTAACACTGGTTACTCGTGGAGTAGTATATTGCGACTCATCCGGCTAACACTGGTTACTCGTGGAGTAGTATATTGCGACTTACCGGCTAACACTGGTTACTCGTGGAGTAGTATATCGCGACTCACCGGCTAACACTGGTTACTCGTGGAGTAGTATATCGCGACTCACCGGCTAACACTGGTTACTCGTGGAGTAGTATATTGCGACTCATCCGGCTAACACTGGTTACTCGTGGAGTAGTACATTGCGACTCACCGGCTAACACTGGTTACTCGTGGAGTAGTATATTGCGACTCATCCGGCTAACACTGGTTACTCGTGGAGTAGTATATCGCGACTCACCGGCTAACACTGGTTACTCGTGGAGTAGTATATTGCGACTCGTCCGGCTAACACTGTGACACTCGTGGAGTAGTATATTGCGACTCATCTGGCTAACACTGGTTACTCGTGGAGTAGTATATTGCGACTCGTCCGGCTAACACTGTGACACTCGTAACACTCGTGGAGTAGTATATTGCGACTCACCGGCTAACACTGGTTACTCGTGGAGTAGTATATCGCGACTCACCGGCTAACACTGGTTACTCGTGGAATAGTATATCGCGACTCACCGGCTAACACTGGTTACTCGTGGAGTAGTATATTGCGACTCGTCCGGCTAACACTGTAACACTCGTGGAGTAGTATATTGCGACTCACCGGCTAACACTGGTTACTCGTGGAGTAGTATATCGCGACTCACCGGCTAACACTGGTTACTCGTGGAGTAGTATATTGCGACTCATCCGGCTAACACTGGTTACTCGTGGAGTAGTATATTGCGACTCATCCGGCTAACACTGGTTACTCGTGGAGTAGTATATCGCGACTCACCGGCTAACACTGGTTACTCGTGGAGTAGTATATTGCGACTCATCCGGCTAACACTGGTTACTCGTGGAGTAGTATATTGCGACTCACCGGCTAACACTGGTTACTCGTGGAGTAGTATATCGCGACTCACCGGCTAACACTGGTTACTCGTGGAGTAGTATATTGCGACTCATCCGGCTAACACTGTGACACTCGTAACACTCGTGGAGTAGTATATTGCGACTCATCCGGCTAACACTGGTTACTCGTGGAGTAGTATATTGCGACTCATCCGGCTAACACTGGTTACTCGTGGAGTAGTATATTGCGACTCATCCGGCTAACACTGGTTACTCGTGGAGTAGTATATCGCGACTCACCGGCTAACACTGGTTACTCGTGGAGTAGTATATTGCGACTCATCCGGCTAACACTGGTTACTCGTGGGGTAGTATATTGCGACTCACCGGCTAACACTGGTTACTCGTGGAGTAGTATATCGCGACTCACCGGCTAACACTGGTTACTCGTGGAGTAGTATATTGCGACTCATCCGGCTAACACTGTGACACTCGTAACACTCGTGGAGTAGTATATTGCGACTCACCGGCTAACACTGTGACACTCGTAACACTCGTGGAGTAGTATATTGCGACTCACCGGCTAACACTGTGACACTCGTAACACTCGTGGAGTAGTATATCGCGACTCACCGGCTAACACTGGTTACTCGTGGAGTAGTATATTGCGACTCATCCGGCTAACACTGGTTACTCGTGGAGTAGTATATTGCGACTCACCGGCTAACACTGGTTACTCGTGGAGTAGTATATCGCGACTCACCGGCTAACACTGGTTACTCGTGGAGTAGTATATTGCGACTCATCCGGCTAACACTGTGGCACTCGTAACACTCGTGGAGTAGTATATTGCGACTCACCGGCTAACACTGTGACACTCGTAACACTCGTGGAGTAGTATATTGCGACTCACCGGCTAACACTGTGACACTCGTAACACTCGTGGAGTAGTATATCGCGACTCACCGGCTAACACTGGTTACTCGTGGAGTAGTATATTGCGAATCATCCGGCTAACACTGGTTACTCGTGGAGTAGTATATTACGACTCACCGGCTAACACTGGTTATTCGTGGAGTAGTATATCGCGACTCACCGGCTAACACTGGTTACTCGTGGAGTAGTATATCGCGACTCACCGGCTAACACTGGTTACTCGTGGAGTAGTATATTGCGACTCATCCGGCTAACACTGGTTACTCGTGGAGTAGTATATTGCGACTCACCGGCTAACACTGGTTACTCGTGGAGTAGTATATTGCGACTCATCCGGCTAACACTGGTTACTCGTGGAGTAGTATATCGCGACTCACCGGCTAACACTGGTTACTCGTGGAGTAGTATATTGCGACTCGTCCGGCTAACACTGTGACACTCGTGGAGTAGTATATTGCGACTCATCCGGCTAACACTGGTTACTCGTGGAGTAGTATATTGCGACTCGTCCGGCTAACACTGTGACACTCGTAACACTCGTGGAGTAGTATATTGCGACTCACTGGCTAACACTGGTTACTCGTGGAGTAGTATATCGCGACTCACCGGCTAACACTGGTTACTCGTGGAGTAGTATATCGCGACTCACCGGCTAACACTGGTTACTCGTGGAGTAGTATATTGCGACTCGTCCGGCTAACACTGTAACACTCGTGGAGTAGTATATTGCGACTCACCGGCTAACACTGGTTACTCGTGGAGTAGTATATCGCGACTCACCGGCTAACACTGGTTACTCGTGGAGTAGTATATTGCGACTCATCCGGCTAACACTGGTTACTCGTGGAGTAGTATATTGCGACTCATCCGGCTAACACTGGTTACTCGTGGAGTAGTATATCGCGACTCACCGGCTAACACTGGTTACTCGTGGAGTAGTATATTGCGACTCATCCGGCTAACACTGGTTACTCGTGGAGTAGTATATTGCGACTCACCGGCTAACACTGGTTACTCGTGGAGTAGTATATCGCGACTCACCGGCTAACACTGGTTACTCGTGGAGTAGTATATTGCGACTCATCCGGCTAACACTGTGACACTCGTAACACTCGTGGAGTAGTATATTGCGACTCATCCGGCTAACACTGGTTACTCGTGGAGTAGTATATTGCGACTCATCCGGCTAACACTGGTTACTCGTGGAGTAGTATATTGCGACTCATCCGGCTAACACTGGTTACTCGTGGAGTAGTATATCGCGACTCACCGGCTAACACTGGTTACTCGTGGAGTAGTATATTGCGACTCATCCGGCTAACACTGGTTACTCGTGGGGTAGTATATTGCGACTCACCGGCTAACACTGGTTACTCGTGGAGTAGTATATCGCGACTCACCGGCTAACACTGGTTACTCGTGGAGTAGTATATTGCGACTCATCCGGCTAACATTGTGACACTCGTAACACTCGTGGAGTAGTATATTGCGACTCACCGGCTAACACTGTGACACTCGTAACACTCGTGGAGTAGTATATTGCGACTCACCGGCTAACACTGTGACACTCGTAACACTCGTGGAGTAGTATATCGCGACTCACCGGCTAACACTGGTTACTCGTGGAGTAGTATATTGCGACTCATCCGGCTAACACTGGTTACTCGTGGAGTAGTATATTGCGACTCACCGGCTAACACTGGTTACTCGTGGAGTAGTATATTGCGACTCATCCGGCTAACACTGGTTACTCGTGGAGTAGTATATTGCGACTCACCGGCTAACACTGGTTACTCGTGGAGTAGTATATTGCGACTCGTCCTGCACGCTACGAACATGCCAACCGTACTTCCGAGTTGGTTTATAAAGGAATGGTATTCGATGATAATAAATACTACACTAATGATTAATGCACACAATGTATGAAAGCAAAAAAGAGCAACCACACGGAGACAGTGAACGAGGTTTGTTTAGATGGTGTTTGTTTAGATGGTTTGTTTAGATGGTGTACAGTACAAGTTACCTAGTGGCATGATAATATGGTAATTAGGGAGACTCCAGTGTGCTACTGATTTGTCAAATAATGATGTTTGAGGAGTCGGTTATCTTAAGATCTTGGCGGGATACATGTATTATACCAATATGACTGAATAATGCGCAAAGGAAATATCTACATCAATGTTCTGCAAGTTTTTACACACCTTGGCATTCTTCACAACTCAACATACACAACTCATAATATACCCGTGATTGACCATTCGCGCTGCTGCAAATAATGTTGCCTCCGTTTCGGTCTAATATCTTTGAAATTCCTGATAAATTGGTTTAAGGCAGTGGTTCTCAGAATCAAGGGTACGGTTATCTCCTTTTCACGGCCTGAATGCCTCGTTACTCCTTCACATGGGCGTAACCACCTTCCGAAAGTAGGGGGGGAGGGGACGGGGGCACTTTGAAGTCGAGTCTTGCCATGCAACGCCCATAGGCGTAATGCTAAAATCCGAAAATGTTGGGGGGACGCGCCCCCCCCCCCCACCCCCACCCCCCCCCCCCCCCCCCCCCACCCGTCCCCAGTGGAGGTTACGCCCATGCCCCTTCCCCCTCCCCCCCCCCATTGCGCGGGCTGCGGCCTTTGGCTTCAAGCTATGCGGTACAGCATACCTTCAGGCGTTTGTTACTACTAATGCCATCTAGGGGCAGAAATATACATCAGTTGATATGCGTTCTGTTCCTCTTGGTCTCAGGTAATTGTGCTCAGCGCCAAAGCATGGTTACTACTTTTGGTGACCAGAATGACCCATTTCTCCGTACCGCAGACGGAAAGTTAAAGTATCTCAGTGTACAGTGTACATTCCGCAAATAAGATACTACATAAACTTCCCTCCAACGCGTTATCTTGACTGCAAAGGTGGCTAACCATCAGTTTGCCTCCATTTGTTTTGATCATCTTTGCGAAAATACGGTACCCGAGATCGCGGTCTGTGTCGGATAAACAGAACCTGTAATAGAATGATGTGTATTGTTCGCCATCATAAAACAAATCAGCTATAATGTATCACTTAGCTGCTCAATCGGCATTACCCCGCCCGAAGGCTCCATTACCCCACCCGAAGGCTCCATTACCCCACCCGAATGCTCCATTACCCCGCCCGAAGGCTCCATTACCCCGCCCGAAGGCTCCACTACCCCGTCCGAAGGCTCCATTACCCCACCCGAAGGCTACATTACCCCGCCCGAAGGCTACATTACCCCACCCGAAGGCTCCATTACCCCGCCCGAAGGCTCCATTACCCCACCCGAAGGCTGCATTACCCCGCCTGAGGGCAATATTACCCCCATCCGAAGGCTCCATTACCCAGCCCGAAGGATCCATTACCCCACCCGAAGGCTACATTACCCCGCCCGAAGGCTCCATTACCCCGCCCGAAGGCTCCATTACCCCACCCGAAGGCTCCATTACCCCACCCGAAGGCTCCATTACCCCGCCCGAAGGCTCCATTACCCCACCCGAAGGCTACATTACCCCGCCCGAAGGCTATATTACCCCACCCGAAGGCTCCATTACCCCGCCCGAAGGCTCAATTACCCCACCCGAAGGCTACATTACCCCGCCCGAAGGCTCCATTACCCCACCCGAAGGCTCCATTATCCCACCCGAAGGCTACATTACCCCGCCCGAAGGCTCCATTACCCCGCCCGAAGGATACATTACCCCGCCCGAAGGCTCCATTACCCCGCCCGAAGGCTCCATTACCCCGCCCGAAGGCTCCATTACCCCGCCCGAAGGCTACATTACCCCTCCCGAAGGCTCCATTACCCCGCCCGAAGGCTACATTACCCCACCCGAAGGCGCCATTACCCCGCCCGAAGGCTCCATTACCCCGCCCGAAGGCTCCACTACTCCACCCGAAGGCTCCATTACCCCACCCGAAGGCTCCATTACCCCACCCGAAGGCTCCATTACCCCACCCGAAGGCTCCATTACCCCGCCCGAAGGCTCCATTACCCCACCCGAAGTACATCACCCCACCCGAAGGCTCCATTACCCCGCCCGAAGGCTCCATTACCCCACCCGAATGCTACATTACCCCGCCCGAAGGCTCCATTACCCCACCCGAAGGATACATTACCCCGCCCGAAGGCTCCATTACCCCGCCCGAAGGCTGCATTATCCCGCCCGAAGGCTCCATTACCCCACCCGAAGGCTCCATTAACCCGCCCGAAGGATCCATTACCCCGCCCGAAGGCTCCATTACCCCACCCGAAGGTTTCATTACCCCGCCCGAAGGCTCCATTACCCCGCCCGAAGGATACATTACCCCACCCGAAGGCTCTACTACCCCACCCGAAGGCTCCATTACCCCGCCCGAAGGCTCCATTACTCCAACCGAAGGCTCCACTACCCCACCCGAAGGCTCCATTACCCCGCCCGAAGGATACATTACCCCACTCGAAGGCTCCACTACCCCAGCCGAAGGCTCCATTACCCCGCCCGAAGGATCCATTACCCCGCCCGAAGGATACACTACCCCGCCCGAAGGCTCCAATACCCCGCCCGAAGGATCCATTACCCCACCCGAAGGCTCCATTACCCCTCCCGAAGGCTCCATTACCCCGCCCGAAGGCTACATTACCCCGCCCGAAGGATACATTACCCCGCCCGAAGGCTCCACTACCCCACCCGAAGGCTCCATTACCCCGCCCGAAGGCTCCATTACCCCACCCAAAGGATACATTACCCCGCCCGAAGGCTACATTACCCCACCCGAAGGATCCATTACCCCGCCCGAAGGCTCCATTACCCCGCCCGAAGTCCATTACCCCGCCCGAAGGATCCATTACCCCGCCCGAAGGCTCCATTACCCCGACCGAACCCTCCATTACCCCGCCCGAAGGCTCCATTACCCCACCCGAAGGCTATATTACCCCACCCGAAGGCTCCTTTACCCCACCCGAAGGCTCCATTACCCGACCCGAAGGCTCCATTACCCCGCCCGAAGGCTCCATTCCCCACCCGAAGGATACATTACCACACCCGAAGGCTCCACTACCCCACCCGAAGGCTCCATTACCCCGCCCGAAGGCTCCATTACCCCACCCGAAGGCTATATTACCCCACCCGAAGGCTTTATTACCCCGCCCAAAGGCTACATTACCCCACACGAAGGCTCCACTACCCCACCCGAAGGCTACATTACCCCGTCCGAAGGCTCCATTACCCCACCCGAAGGCTCTATTACCCCACCCGAAGGCTATATTACCCCGCCCAAAGGCTACATTACCCCGCCCGAAGGCTCCACTACCCCACCCGAAGGCTCCATTTCCCCGCCCGAAGGCTCCATTACCCCACCCGAAGACTCCATTTCCCCACCCGAAGGCTCCATTGCCCCGCCCGAAGGCTCTATTACCCCACCCGAATGCTCCATTACCCCGCTCGAAGGCTCCATTACCCCGCCCGAAGGCTCCATTACCCCGCCCGAAGGCTCCATTACCCCGACCGAGGGCTCCATTACCCCGCCCGAAGGCTCCGTTACCCCAATTGGGGTAATTGCCACCCTATTTGAGAACCTCTGGTTTAATATATTTGTGTTGCCAAGGCACTTTATCAGGAGCTCTTGAACTCATCAATCTACTCATAATAACTCATCAAATATTTCCAGGCGATAGAGGTCCAGGAATTCCTTAAACAATTTAACCTGCATGGCGTTACTGTGAAACCCTTGTGTTATTTAGGTATATTCGTTATTTTGCACAGGTAATTTTTTTGAAGCTTGACTTTGTTAGGTGATCAAAGTGGTCTGAAGAAACACAAATACCTAAAGTAAAGCTTAGGCAACACATCGATAATAAGGTCGCATTACGTGTGTTTTTCACGGGGAATAGAATACAATGATAGACAAAACTCAATGAGTACAAATATTTCTTACTTCTGATTCTGAAAGCTTCTGATCCTCGCCTATCAAGATCCTTAGTTCAGACGATGCTTAATAGATGGCAGCACTGGGCATGCCAGCCAGATTCAGTTCGTCAGTGGTGGGAATCCTGAATAGGCGCACGTTAAACCGCCTAATTGGGACCCATTCGAGCTTGGCGTAGACTGTATTTACTTTAAATGTCTTTAAACCGGAAATAGCATAACATTTGCAGTCTCTTAAAATGAGTTGCTTCTGTCCAATCCTTCATTTGATCGCTGAGGCTTTGAATGCACACCGAGAAGGTAGTTTCAAATCCAGACTGATTCCCGTCTGATTGTCGGCAATGTCTTTGACCTGTGTGGCAGGTTCACAGTCCATTATCTAGACATCCTCATCAAACCATAAACGTAGGCACGAGGTATGCGTATGTCATGGCATCCCTACGTTTTAAAAACTCTAGCTTCGCCCGCATGGGGATGCATGGAAAAAATGTCAAGCCAACCCCTATTCCAAAACGTTTCTACCTCCCAACTGCATCTAACTAAACATAGGCATGGGAAAGAGCCCATTCTGTGAGAGTGCGTCGGCCTGTTATCGAGTAAGCTGACAGACGGGAGAAAGCCTGTCCAGGTGGCGTGCGACGCGCTCCGGCCAGTTAGCGGTGACCACCGGCAGACCGCACCGGACCAGATGTGGTCTCTGTGATTGGGATCGTTCCCGGTCCGGCGCTCGGCGCGCGTGCTTGTCGGATCGCCGCCTCCCCGGCGCGTGACGGACGTGATGGCCCGCGTGACGCCGCGCGTGACACCCGAGCTTCACGCGCCCGGTGACGTCAGAGCAACGTGACCAGACGGGACGTGACAAGACTCGACGATTATTTTGTTTACATACATTTGATTCACAAAACAAGTGATTTTTTTCCGACTCATTGACATCGGGTGCATACAAATTAAAATGCACCAGGTGGTGCGTAAAAATATCCCCAATGCAAGTGTCAGATTTATTTGCTTGTAGAAATACAAGTTCAGTCACTGAGGGCCACTCGAAATTAAAACGCCTTCCGAGGTAATTGTGAATTATGCCTCTCTCGATGATTTGCTTTCGGTGCTACAGCATATTTCAAAGGGCTAGGGAATTTCCCGCCTACACATTTTATCATAAAAACTTGGAGGAAAGAGGAAGAGCTATGGATAATTAATAATAATGGATAGCATATGCTGTTCCACGTCACCACAAAGTCTGCATCAGAGTTCTCCCTCCATGGAAGGACGAAACAAAGTCGAGCTGGAGATATAGCGATGCAGAAGGCCGATGCATCAACACATTCACAGTTTCACTACCCATCACCCTCCCACGTACATCTCGTCACTTAGTCTGCATGTGCCGAGAGCCGATATCGGCACCACAGGCTGATCTAGCAATATATCGAGTTTCTGTGACTCGCTCGGATGCTGGACTTGGATGTCGAGACATGAGATCATCACGGCAGACGTTTGAGGGTTTCAAGAGCTGCAGTATCATGTCAAGGATTGCATGATTTGAACTTCGCGCTGCAGTAGCGTCGTTTGATGCCACGTGAGATTTGGCGCGTCACAAAGAGTGGCTCTTTGTCGAAATAAACTCCGGCGGTATGGGAAAGGGTCGGCAAAGTTGAAAATATCGACGAAAGCATCTTACACAGTTACATTACGTGTTTACATTCACATCAAACACAATAATACGCATGGTATTTATTTATGAAGTCATCCGAGTTTGCATCCACATCGAACATAACAATACATGTGGTATTATCTACCGAAGCTGTCGAAGCCCCAGTTTTCAGAAGCTTCCAATAGACATGTCGTGTGTTGTTCTCATAACTTTATTGAAAAGGTTTCCGTGCTTGTATGGCACGTTTTCGCCGCTTTGTTCGCCTCTGTGGTCGGACAGAGAGGTCAGGCAGGCAGGTTGGGCAGACAGGGGCAGCTGTGAGCGAACGTGACAGACGTGACAGACGTGAGCGGACGTGACAGACGTGAGCGGACGTGACAGACGTGAGCGGACGTGACAGACGTGAGCGGACGTGACAGACGTGAGTGGACGTGACAGACGTGAGCGGTGAGCGGACGTGACAGACGTGAGTGGACGTGACAGACGTGACAGACGTGACAGACGTGACAGACGTGACAGACGTGACAGACGTGACAGACGTGACAGACGTGACAGACGTGAGCGGTGAGCGGACGTGACAGACGTGACAGACGTGGCAGACGTGGCAGACGTGAGCGGACGTGACAGACGTGAGCGGTGAGCGGACGTGACAGACGTGACAGACGTGACAGACGTGAGCGGTGAGCGGACGTGACAGACGTGACAGACGTGACAGACGTGACAGACGTGAGCGGTGAGCGGACGTGACATACGTGACAGACGTGACAGACGTGACAGACGTGACAGACGTGAGCGGACGTGACAGACGTGACATACGTGACAGACGTGACAGACGTGAGCGGACGTGACAGACGTGAGCGGTGAGCGGACGTGACAGACGTGACAGACGTGACATACGTGAGCGGTGAGCGGACGTGACAGACGTGACAGCCGTGACAGACGTGACATACGTGAGCGGTGAGCGGACGTGACAGACGTGACAGACGTGACAGACGTGACAGACGTGACAGACGTGACAGACGTGACAGACGTGAGCGGTGAGCGGACGTGACAGACGTGACAGACGTGACAGACGTGACATACGTGAGCGGTGAGCGGACGTGACAGACGTGACAGACGTGACAGACGTGACATACGTGAGCGGTGAGCGGACGTGACAGACGTGACAGACGTGACAGACGTGACAGACGTGAGCGGTGAGCGGACGTGACAGACGTGACAGACGTGACATACGTGACCGACGTGACAGACGTGACAGACATGACAGACGTGCCAGACGTGACAGACGTGACAGACGTGACAGACGTGAGCGGTGAGCGGACGTGACAGACGTGACAGGCGTGACAGACGTGACGCGATACACATCTCCGGATGTGAGTCTAGAGATGTTTAACTGTCACGCGGTTCAGTTCCATGTCACCAGATGTGGCCCGCAGTTGGCCGCCCCGTCCCGGATGTGAAGCGGGGAGATGTGTTTTCCAACACAGACGGCGGCTGCCTCCGTATTGCTCCGACTGCCTCCGTATTCCTCCGACTGCCTCCGTATGCCTCCGACTGCCTCTGTATGCCTCCGACTGCCTCTGTATGCCTCCGTATGCCTCCGTATGCCTCCGTATGCCTCCGTATGCCTCCGTACATCTGTAACGTCAGTCTCCGCTAACAAGAATAGCTGCGTCGTGGAAAGTCGCTATGTTCAGTGGCCACCTGTGGTCCTGTCGTGATCAGACAGAAATCAAGTTTCTTGTGGGTTCACAGGCTGCTAAAATATTACATTGAAAGGATTACAGGAAAACGCATGTAAAACCCTACAATGTGATGAATGTTTTATAACGACGATAACGTTGTTGAAAGTCACATCGTCTTTAACTTCCAAGCATCCCGCCACTATTCATACGACGTGTTCCTAAAACTGAGCTTTACAGATTATCTGTACATGATCAACTAGTACTAATCCTCCAATATCGCCACCTTCTCCTAGACTCGGAACATTTGCTGTTGGTCATTTGCTGGTCATTTTATCCTCCTGACAACCCAACAATACAGTATTGTATTCCTGTTCCAGCTGCTGCATATAATGCGGCAGTTACGTTCACATGCAAACATGCAGACTGGAACCTTTCACTGAATAGGGGGAAGAAAAAACAAGTGCAGTGAATGAGAATGACCAGCGTAAAAAATATGCTTGTTCCTTGTAGCAGACGGTTGTAGGTTAAGCTTCATACTGATTTCAAATGACATCTACGTTGCTTGAAAAGATACGAGTTGGGTAAAGGTGTATAAGCATCAGCGAATACCCAGCTTCAAACATTTCGAATAAGATGAAATCCATCTGAACGTTCCACGATCATTGATTGAATCGATCCGTCTGCTCGCCACTTTAGCTTGGAACAGGCTGAGCTTTCCTGATGGCATATGACGGTGACATTTTTGCTTCCGTACATGGCCCAATGGCAAACAACAAACAATGAATGGATTTATTCTTCAGCAAAATATTGAGATGAAAGCCGTACGTGTCCGAAAGGTTGACCCGCCCTCCTTCAGGTGGCATGTTGACAAGGGCGCCGCCACCTTCCGAAAATTGGGGGGGGGGGGGCGGAGGCATTCTGAAGTCGATTCTTTCCATGCAACGCCCATAGGCGTAATGTTAAAATCCGAAAGTGTTGGGGACCCCCCCCCCCCCCCCCACCCTGTGGTGGAGCCCCTGCATGTTCGGGTAGTAAACTTACATAAACGACTCAAAACGACATGAACGCACCTTTCCACGATGGATGTTTAGCAGGTGCAATGACCTACAAACGGATTGACGCAATTTTAGGTCAACAGAGAGCAAGCTGATTGCGATTCAAGTGCTCTTATTGTCACTTAACCCGGCATTAACTGGGGGGGGGGGGGGAGGAGGGGCGTTTAACGTCCCCCCATACCCTGATGAACTTTCGTAATTGCTCAAAAACAAATAGCGCTATTAACATGAGACTTCGGGTACCCTTTTCTACATCGATTTTACGTCTTCTGTGCAAAAATAAATTAATTTCGTCGGATTGTTTTCTCTCGAGATAGAGCGAATTTAGTGACGTTACTACACACGAGTTCGACACAAAAATCAGCTAAACTTTAACAGACAGTACAAATACCATATTTTGAGAAAATGCAATAAAAACGTCAAAAGATAGTAAATGACAATGGTTACAGCATGGCTATCTCGGAGTTTTGAAAATTTTGGTTTTTGACCCCGAAAATAAAAAAAAAACTATTTTTTTTTTAAATGTCCAAAAAATCAATTTTTCCAAGATATTTATAAAAAAACGGAATATATGTCAGAGCAACTTTCAACAGAGATGTGGGCAACTACTATACCTAATTTTAAAATGATATCACCATTTTTAACTGACTTATGGCATCTAAAGTATGGGTAACTCATGACGTCATCCTTTGAAATTGCTTTTTTGGCTTTTACTGGCCAGATACAGACAAATCAATGCCAGCCCTGCATTTCGGAGACAAAACTGGTCCAGAAACATGCCTTTTGTATTTATATTTATATATTTCAAATTGTGACCTTATGTGACCTGACCATGACCTTAGCTTGACACTAATTTCACGTACATACATGAAATCAGGTGGTAAAATGACCATCACTATCGAATTCTACGCGTAAAATAATCCATAAAACATGTGCTGCATGACTTTCGTAGGGATGTTCTGAATAGTGACCTTTTGTGACCTGACCTTGACCTTGACCTTTGCCAACAATCTCACTTTAGCTCATGCGGGATGTGTATCGTACCTTTGAGAGCACTTTGGGTGATCATGGTCGTAATCGAAGGATTTGGATGGAACGTATGGCCCATAAACTCAAATACCTCGATTTTGACCTTTCACCTGACCGTGACCTGACATGTGACCTTAATTTGAACTTTTTGAGTGTGCTTTATATTTTTCTCATTGAGCGCTTTCGAATACCGCCTTGCACGTCTCGCTGCGATCATTAGTTCGGAGGATAACCAGGGGGCGTTTAACGCCCTCCCCCCCCCCCCCCGTCAATGGTGTTCAGTTAAGACCCCAGTCAATGCCGGGTTAAAGGGAATAGTTCACCTTTAACATGGGGTTTGAACTGAGATAGCAGATTTGTAGAGCAGATCGAAAAACGGGTTGTGGTGAAATAATTACCTCGCTACGCTAAGTAATTTCGACACAGGACTAGTCGGCCCCTTTTAGAAGAAGTTTCGGGCGCCCGAAGCTTGTTTCGTGTCCTCACAACGGTTGTTTACGTTACAAGCAGCCTGATTATATATGCCTAAAGTCCGTCGTTATTGTGTGCAATAGTTTCCATATCCAATAGCTACCATATGCATGACGTCATAATTGTCATGAAGTTGTGTATGGCCATGAAGGAGAAGAGAGAAACATGCCCATTTTTCGACGGATATCCATCTATCGTCCAAACAAATGCCATATTCTTTTTCCCGCTCGAAATGCCCCGTATAGCCAAATTTTAGGACAACTTTCAAGGCGACCTATTCCCTTTAATGCAAGATAACCATCTCTCGTACTCATAACCATAGGTGTCGATTTATATACTTGTGGGGGGGATCGCCCCCCCCCCCCCCCACACACACACACAATGTTGAGTTCGGCCCCCCTCAATGGTGCTCTCCCCCCCCCCAATGACGTGCTCTCGCCCCCCCCCCCCCCAATACTTTCCGCCCTTAGATTACTTGATATATAGGTACAGGCATAGGTGTCGATTTATATACTTTTGGAGTGCCCCTCATCCCCCCCCCCCCCATGTTGGGTTCGGCCCCCTAAAAGCGCTCTCGCCCCCCCCCCCCCCCCCAATGTGTTCTGGCCACTGGCGTATCCAAGGAGCCCGAAGCGCCTCCTCCCAAATCGCCTGAAGTCGGCCAAAAATGGCGCTTATCCTGATTTAAATGCAAATCTACGCAATTTTTACGAAAGGAAGTTTGTTTTAAATCGCCTTTCCATGCATGAAAAAGCGAAATCCCAGGATTTTTACCTTCGAATTGTGTGACTGGACTTTGTCCCCTCCAAAGCAGCTTCTTTGCTGTTCTGGCATAACGAAAACGATTATTCACGCCGAAGCGTAGAACCTGTACCAAGCCTGGGAGAGCTCCATGCCGACCTGAGATGGCCGCTTACCATTTTGAAAAGACCCTCAATCGATCTAAAAGGGCGCTTTTCGGGCCTGAGAGCTTTAACCCGCCGTTGGCTGGGGGAGGGCGTTTTTCGCCCCCACCCCCCTGACGATCTTTCGCAATAGGTAAAAATCCAATAGCATTATCGACGTGAAACTTCAGGTACCTTCTCCTACATCAATTGTACGTCTTCTGTGCAGAAAAGGAAGCAATTTCGTCGAAGAAATCGAGATATAGCGAATTTAGTGACGTCACTACTTACGAGTTGGACACAAGAATCAGCTAAGCGTTAGCAGGCCGTACAGCATAGGCCGTACAGTATAGCAGGCCGTACAGTATAGCAGGCCGTACAGTATAGAAGGCCGTACAGTATAGCAGGCCGTACAGTATAGCAGGCCGTACAGTATAGCAGGCCGTACAGTATAGCAGGCCGTACAGTATAGCAGGCCGTACAGTATAGCAGGCCGTACAGTATAGCAGGCCGTACAGTATAGTAGGCCGTACAGTATAGCAGGCCGTACAGTATAGCAGGCCGTACAGTATAGCAGGCCGTACAGATGCCATATTTTGAGCAAAATACAATCGAAACGCGTTAGAAGATATAAAATGATGGCAACGGCTTCAAAATGGCTATCTCGGATTGTTGACTCACTTATGGCTCCCGAGTATCAAGTATGAGTAACTCATGACGTCATATCTTTGAATTGCGTTTTGGGCTTTTAGTGTCCAGATACAAATACATGCCAGCACGGTATTTCTGAGATAAAACTGGTAAAAAACTAACAACATGCCTCTTTTGTTTAAATTTATCAATTTAAAATTGTGACCTTATGTGACCTGACCTTTACCTTATATGGTGTCAGATTGTGAAAATAGCTGCTACTATCGAATTATACGTGTAGAATGACCCATAAAACATGTATTGCATGACTTTCGTATACGTCTTGCCAATAGTGACCTTTTGTGACCTGATGACCTTTGACCTTTGCTTACAATTTCATGTTTGCTTATGTGGGATATGTGTTATACCTCTGAGAGCACTTTGTGCGATAATTGTCTCAATCTAAGGTTTTGGATGGAAAGTATGTCCCAAAAACTCAAATATCTCAATTGTGCCCTTTGACTTGACCGTGACCTGACATGTGACCTTATTTTCAAAATTTCGAGTATGCTTTGGATTAGAGATGCGAACATTTCTCCAAAAACAGGAGCCGGCACCGCCACCGCCACCGCTCAAAAATGAGTTGGCCCGGCATCAAGCCCGGTCACATGTAGCAGGACCCGCCAGGCCCGGCAGCCAGCAATCTGCTTGTCTACATCATTATACATTAAACAATATTTTAGCCCCCGAACTTGTGCTGAGCCCGGCGTGAGCCCGGCAAGCCTGAGTTCAGACACTGCTTCAGGCTCGCCGGGCCTGAATTTGGACCCAGCGCCAGATCGTGGTCCTGAAATTTGCATCTCTACTTTGGATGTGTCCCACTGTGAGCTTTCGATTGCCGCCTTGCGCCTCTCGCTGCGGTTATTGGTTCGGAAGATAACCAGGGGGGACGAAAAACGCCCCCCCCCCCCCGCCCCCAGCCAATGGCGTTCGGCTGAGACCCCATCCAATGTCGGGTTAAGTCGGTAAGAGAGGATCAATTAACCCGCGCGGCGCTGGGGTCTCCATCCGAACGTCCGGTGCTGGGGGGTAAATTTTACCCCCCTCGTATCTTCCGAACCAATAACCGCAGCGAGACGCGCAAGGCGGCGATCAAAAGCTCTCAGTGAGAAGAATCTAACGCATGCCCAAAATTATTAACATATGGTCACATGTCAGGTCACGGTCAGGTCAAGTGCCAAAATTTAAGTATTTGGGTTTTTGGGCTATACTTTCCATCCAAAGCCTTGTATTGCAACAATTATCTCACAAAGTGCTCCCAAATGTATAATGCATCTCCCGCATAAGTAAAGGTGAAATTTTAAGCAAAGGTCAAGGTCAATGTCAGGTCACAAAAGGTCACAGGTCTACGAAAGCCATGCGACAGATGTTGTATGGGTTATTTTACACGTAGAATTCGATAGAAGCAGCCATTTTCACAACCTGACACCATATAATCGCCCTCAGGTCAAGGTCAGGTCACGATAAGGTCAAAATTTGAAATTGATTAATCTAAATAAACATTGCATGTTGCTAGACTAGTTTTGTCTTTGAAATACAGTGATGGCATTTATTTGTCTGTATCTGGTCAGTAAAAGCCAAAAAAACGCAATTTAAAAAATGACGTCATGGGTTACTTATTCTTAGAGAGCCATAAGTCAGTCAAAAATAAAGAAATTGTTTTGAAATTTGGGTTGAACATCGTTCATACTCGGTTATCTAATATATTTTCCGTTTTTTTTTAAATCTTCAAACAAAAAACTTTTGTGGAAATTCTTCCCCCCAATTTTTTTTTGTTGCATTTTTGGGGTCAAAAACCCAAATTTTTGATCATTCCGAAATAGACATTTTAAAGACAAGACGCGGGTTAACATCCGCTTCTTTGAGAGGATCATCGATCGACCTGAGAGGGCCATCGTCCGGTCTGAGAGACCCCTTGCCAGGTGTGGAAAGGCTTTACCTATATGCAAGTCTGAGAGAGTCCTTACGAGACCTGAGAGAAGGAATTTGAGAGGGTCTTTTCAATACCTGATAATTCACTAGGCTTATCCAAGAGGGTCATTGTCAGACCCGAGAGGGCCCTGTGCCAGTTCGAGATTCTGAGATTCTCGGCCATTCTGAAAGCCATTGATCGGTCGGAGGCTCGGCCAAAACTTTGGCTTGAGGCGCCGTCCGACACAAGGCCAAAACTCGTGTGGCTTTATTTTTGCGTTAAAAAAGATTTAAAACAAACCTGTTCCTTACATTTTCTTTTACAATCATGAAATGTGTTATTTTTGGCCGATTTCAGTTGTTTTGGTACAACCGTGGCGCTGTATAGGCCCCTTGGACCTGTCCCTGTTCGCCCCCCCCCCCCCCCCCCCCCAATAATTTAGACAAATCGACACCGCTGCTCATAACACATGTTATTGCTGGACTCAGTCATCTTCGGTCAGCAAGATAGAGCGAGTCAGGTCTTACGACCTAGCACAGTCGCCCTTTCAAAAACTCGCTGTCACCAGTAAGACGTGCTGCGACCACGAAATGTCGCCATCTGAATAACTGGATTGCCTCATGTTGCCGGCTGACCTATAATGCTATTGTGTTTGTAGCTCTAGCTTTGGGTTACCTTAGCTGAAATATAGCGTTTAAATGGGCCATTAATAGCGTGATGTAACCTTGCTTGATGTATTCTATTTCCGAACGTTGCCAGCCTCGTTGCGTATCATCCGTGAACATTTGACTGTAGCATACCATATTTGTAGGATTATTCATTACAATTACAATGATATATATCATCTGAACCGATGCACAATATTACAGTCTTATCAGCAAACCGTAAAACATATGCATTACCTAAGATAAATAGATCATGACGGGCAAGATACCGTTCAAATAACGCAAACTGCTCACAGGTAAAAGTAACACGTTATCCTTAATCTCCACAAGAATAGTGTCCTCAATTAAAATACATTTTCCTTACGCATACCGAATGAATAAGGAAAGTTATAAGATTGAGGAAGGTTATGGAGGCTCATCGGAATCACAATGAACCTGACCTAATTATACAATTATGCAAGCTTGTCCCGTTATAGTAGTTTCCTTTTAAAATTAATGTACAAAAAGTGCCGCATGAATGGCATAGCACACCGGTGGGCAATGTCTAAATTATTTAGTTTCTAAATGTTCTCGAGTGCCAACGTTTATGGGCGTCAGTTGATTGTCAATACGTTACAGTGAGTTATCATTAGAAGTGTTGCACTGTAGCGCTATTTCCATGAGCAGTTTAAACTGGTTTAAAACAGATAGCTAAAAACGGATTAGTTGGTTTCCGGCCATGTAAGTGGGCATATCTCGCCAGCCCGCCAAGGTTTTACGCCTCCTCTCGTACTTGATGATTGCTGGCGAGATATGCCCACTTACATGGCCGGAAACCGACTCATCCGTTTTAAGCTATCCGTTTTAACCCAGTTTAAACTGCTGATGGAAATAGGGTCTATTCGTGCTACTGTTAGCAATCGTGCATAACCAGTTGCCAATAACGTCGAAATAGCCGACTGGTTAGCGCTTAAGATATGTGTGCCACAATAAGGCACTGCTGGGTGCAGCGAAATTAACTTACGGTAGGTAGAAAAAACCCTTCTAAATGGCGCTCAAGCGAGCGTGCGGAGCGTGCTCGATGGCTCCAGATACTATAAGATCACAGATCTCCTCTTGTTCGTGTATTTGTAATATATCTGAATGTGGCGTGCTGAATTCCGTGCATGCTGCATGATCATGCAATCAGTCTGCAATGCCATACCAGGCACGTGCAATGACTTGCACACGTGGCGTACTGCATCAGCGTTCCATCACTCTGACACGTAATTTCGCCGGCACTATATCAAAGGTTCAAAGAGCAAATTAAACACGAACAGTACTTCGAGCTGGCTGAAATGATTGAAACTACGGTCTGGGGAAGTCGAAAGCTCGTTGCAAGGAGTTGCTCATAAGCGAACCTACACACATCGAAGTTCTGGGAGTTCGCTAACTAGCGAACGAGAAATTGTATCACGATGGCTAAATGGAAAATGGTATTTCGTAATTGGACATTCGTTCATCAGATGTCATTAAAAGTAATCCATAAAAGAGTCTTCGAGATCGTTAATAATATAAGTAACCGTTGGTGGACTAATATCGTGAAAATGTTAGGATGCTTGCACTAGTATATATCGAGTGTGCCCGACCGAACCTTTCCCCACCGAACCTTTTAAGGTTTGTTAAAACAATAGCAGTATGTTGTTGTTGGATGATATATCATAAATAAATCATTATTTGGTTGTGACAGACACCCTCGTGCAGGTCCGTTAACCCGCGCCCGGTGGACGTTAACCCGCGCCCGGTGGACATTTGTGAGACAACTTCGCCCTGGAGTGTGTGTGTGTGGGGGGGGGGGGGTCAAAATACCCCCTCTAACTCGAAAACTAAAAAAGCTAGAAGGACGCAGAAATAAACGTTCGAAAGCTCTCGACATGGACATTCGAAGTTACGTCGGTATTTTTGGGCTCAGTTCAATATTGAGGTTACCAGAGGTCATCGAAAGTCAGATTTTTCCGTTTTAGGACTTCGCTTCGAACACCCCCACATATCTCGGGAACTATTATATCTAGGAACAAACGGGAAAAGGCAATTGGAAGCTCTTTAAAAATTCAATCGCATTTGATGTCATCAGATTTTAGCTCAGGTCAATAGTTGGCCGAGCCTTCAGAGGTCACCAAAGGTCACAAAGGCATTTTTCCCCAAAAGTTGTACGTGAATAACTTTATATTGTTTAAACAAAGATCAATAATTTTAACACCATCGTGTTTTTCTCGTCAAGGCACTTCGAAACATATGAATTGTGATCTGGTTAGGTCAACTTCAAAATTTGACCTCAAGTGAAGGTCATTTGGTGACCTATGTAAGTCATGTTGCAAATGGGGCCACGCGACTCGACAAGACAAACACATTGGTGTCATTCGCACGCCTCTATCTTTATACTATCAAGAGTAATTGGCAAAAATGTTCTGGTGACGTCAGATGACCCCAGCTGCCCTTGCAGAAGTCACTGAGCAGCAATTGCACCTTGGTCATCAATAATGAGCTAAAATAACATGATTCTGAAAGAATTGGCCTGATCCAGTGCATATTATTTAAATAGGAAGCATTTGGATATTTTCCAATTGACTTTTAATGGGGAGGTCACGAAATTGACCTGACCTTAGGTCACGAATACACAACAAATCCGAGATAAACAAATTGTAGGTACTGGTGACCCTATTAAATCCTGCAAGTATAAAATCTCTCCGACAAAGACAAAGACATGCGGCTTTGGCACGACCATAAACATTGACATTTGAAATAAGGTCACTTTACGTGACCTGGTGACCTGATTTACATGATCTGAGATCAAAACTTTCACACAATGTTTATAATTGATGCCCGAATAGCTGTACCAAATTTAACGGCACTGCACGTCGCCGTTTTTCGCTATTTCCGAAAAACTTCAGGGAGGGGGGGGGGCAAAATTGCAACTGTGCACATTGCAACTGTGAACAAATTGCCTGTTCCAGTGTTGGATTTTCCGTTTCATGACCTGGTCCCGGAGAGTAAAAATCCATAGTTGGAGAGTAACATTTTATTGTAAGGAAAATTAGTATTTCCATTTTTTTACATTATTTTACTTGGAAAGTAAAAATTCCTGATTTGTGATAGATATTAAATCCTTGTTGAGGAAAAGTTAATTATATTTAAACTACAATGTCGGTAAGATCAGGTGAAAAGAGAACAACTCAAGGAAACTTTTGGCTATCTCGATTTTTTGTATGACCTTGTGACCCCTTTTTACGTGTTTCCCAGTTGAAACCTGTATTTTTGACTCAAAGCCAAATTGATTTTTATCAATTACCTTTCGATTGAAAAAATAAAAAACTGGATATAGCCTATACATGCACCCTTTCAGCCTAAAACACAAATATGACAAAATGAAGAATAGCCTTGGAATATACAAAAATGAGGAGAGCAAAATTCTTTGGACCCAAAAAGTCCAGAAAATGGCAAAAATTCCAAGGCTGTCAAACAGTCAAACAAAATTGATTTATCTGCTCTCAATATATTTTGAGAAGAGCTAGAGAAAGCGCTGCTAAATTTGATTGTAGATTACAATAAGTTGAGTATAAACGACAAACTAGCTGTAATCTTGTACGGTCGTACTTTGAATAAGGCTGTCTGTTTAGCTGTGGCTGAATCTGTGCAGAAGTATATAAGAAATACAAAACGTT
The DNA here is from genome assembly GCA_036785665.1 of Chirona hameri. Taxonomy (NCBI): domain Eukaryota; kingdom Metazoa; phylum Arthropoda; class Thecostraca; order Balanomorpha; family Balanidae; genus Chirona; species Chirona hameri. The sequence goes on along the minus strand of JAXIVJ010005449.1, from coordinate 1,598 downwards.
TTGACAGTTAAATGACACAGTTTGATGATGAATTTAACGTAAGTGACGTTTGTTAAATCAATTGGTGGTTATTGTACGGCCGCGGTGCATAACACGGTCAGAGGGAGGAACGGGGGGGGGGGGGAGTGGTAGTGTATGTGCGTTGTATATATATATATATATATATATATATATATATATATATATATATATATATATATATATATATATATATATATATATTATATATATATATATATATATATATATATATATATATATATATATATATATATATATATATATATATATATATATATATATATATATATATATATATATATATATATATATATATATATATATATATATATATATATATATATATATATATATATATATATATATATATATATATATATATATATATATATATATATATATATATATATATATATATATATATATATATATATATATATATATATATATATATATATATATATATATATATATATATATATATATATATATATATATATATATATATATATATATATATATATATATATATATATATATATATATATATATATATATATATATATATATATATATATATATATATATATATATATATATATATATATATATATATATATATATATATATATATATATATATATATATATATATATATATATATATATATATATATATATATATGTATATATGAGCAATAATGGACAACAATAAAATAAATATATATTATGTAGACGCGTTTCGATATTACATCTTCATCAGTACATAAAAGATACACAAAACAATCGATACAATGGAGACGATCCACGGCGCTATAGGTTTGAAAATTAAATGCAAAATTGAATGCAAATCACGTGACATTAATCTGTTCCTCCCAAAGAATCCTCGCTAGTATTGGAGCTAATGTGTAATCCCCTCGTTTAGAATTAATATTGGGCAATGTCGCGATCACAGCCGCCTCTACGGCCTTGCGTTTTCTTTTTTCTTTGCCGCTCCAGAGGATCTCCGTCTTATCCCAGTCCGGCAGATGTTGATGCTTCTCAATATGCATTACGAACGAACTTGTGGTCCTGTGATGGCGAATGTCTGTTTTATGTTCATTTATCCTCTTCTTTGTTCCCCGATACGTTTCTCCAAAGTACGCTTTCGAGCATCCACTGCATGGTACTTTGTAGACAACACTATCTTTACTTTCTGTTCCTCTTCTTCCCTTGATCATTTCACCGATTTTTGAACCCGTTTTTTCAATCAGTTGCACGCCCGCTTTCCTCAGAACTCTTGCTATAGCTTGCGTTTTGCCACTGCCTGGAGCCACTATGATTTTTTGATTGGACCGGGTCCGTGTAGACGCCGGAGCCCTTCTTATTTTCTTTGCTTTTCGTAGACATCTAATTAAGAATGCCCTCGGATATTTAAGCTTCATGAATGAATCGAAAATATGTTCAATTTCGGCGTCCAGATATTCATCACTGCATATGCGATATGCACGTAAGAAAAACCCAATTACTACCCCTGATTTCACCCTTTCACTGTGCGCTGACAAATAGTGTATATAGTCTTCTCGGTTCGTTTTCTTC
>JAXIVJ010005448.1:52500-73916 GCA_036785665.1 Chirona hameri | reverse complement strand
TGAAAATCATCGATTTTAACATGGGAACCCTATGTGTATGGTGTAGTAGATTTTTAACGCCCAAACGCCCGAGTGCTGCCAACTGTTAATGGTGGGGGCTGGGCTGAACGGGTGGAGGCGGTGGGGCGGCAGGCCGACCGGGCCTCAGTCGGCTCGTAGTGGTTTGAGCTGTAGTATGGTAAACGTACTGGCGGGTGGATGGAAGAGCCGGAGAATTTCGGCGATATGCCATAATAAAATGCACTGCGATATACAGAATGGGAATCACCCACACATCTTTTTTCTATGGCAACCAATTAATATTTCAAAGCACATTCTTCCTAAATAATAGGTGAGGCCCGGCCTCAGTTGCCTCATATGACGAGCCGCCACTGAACGATATGCAAGACGAAATGCTAATTAGGCTGAATGGAAAATGCATTTTCGATACGTTAAACATGAGCCTCAGCGCTAACCACCTGTGCTATATGTCGCGACATTAATCCTATTTGCAAACACCTCGTGACCTCTCCACCTCCCACCACCTGTTGGGTTTTGTCAAGTCACCTGACGCAACGATCCAAGCCACCGGGGAGCACCTGGCTATGGCACCCAGCACGACATCTATCACACAAACTACAGGGACCAAACACAGCAACAATGCCGGTAGTCTCTCGTTCACCGTGACTGCCACCAAACACATGCCCACATCCGGTCGAGACAGTAACAGTACACGCTTCATGATAATGACGGACGATAAGTGACTGAACCCAGTCGAATATAAATATTAGCCTTTACATGATTCATGAAACGGGGACAGGGCGTATGAGATACACCTAGCTGTGGGATAACTTGGCTTAATATCGTACAAACAATAGATCTCAAACAGGCAAACACATGCAAATCAAATCCACTGCTGTCACCAATGTAAACTCACTCTGCGATGCTTTTGCTCAGCGGCCACCGCTCCATGGTCGCCTGGTGCTTCATGTTCTCAATCTGCTTCGTCAACGTGTCCTTATCCATGGTGACGGTGCCGGCACCTCCGAGTGAACCGTCTCTTACACTTCTGACTGAACGGGGCGTCTCTCTTCTCAACGTCGGCAGCGGGTGTCTTGCGTCTCTTCCCGACGCCGGAGGCTGCTCCGACTACCAAAGCCACGCCGCGACTGACCTCGACGACAACGAGCCGACGACAAGGAAGCCAGCGTCGGTCGGCTGGCGTCGGCGGGGCGTCGGCGGGCGGCGGCGGCGGGCGGCATCGGCGGGCGGCGGCGGGGCGTCGGCGGGCGGCGGCGGGGCGGTAGAGGCGGTTATCGGTCGGCGGCAGGTGGCGGGTCGGCGGTAGCGGCGGTGGTAGCGGGGTGGGCGGTAGCGGGGTGGGCGCCAGAGGCGGCGGCCGGTCGGCGGCAGGTGGCGGCGCGGCGGCGGCGTCCTCGCTAAAGCGTGCCTCCGCAGCTCAAATCGATATAGACCGTCGTCGTCACCGGTCGCGGCGGCGGCGGAGCTGAGACGGCCCATACAGACCTGATTAGCGGTAGTTCGTAGGCTATTGGCGGAGCACGCAAAGGCGCAGTCGCAGCTTTTGTGGGGACCTCGCCGTACATTTTGTCATCCCGATGGGAATGGGGTCTCGAGTTTAGAGACACTCAGCACTTAGCCTTGATCAGAGTGTCACGTCACATTCCCTGCACATACTCATCCTCATCGCAATTTCATCACATTCCAAGCTTACCACTTAAAATTCACGTGAACTGAAACATTGCTTGGATTTGAATATCGATTCTCGCCCAATATCGTACCGCTACAGCAATTCTGCCAGTCGACTGTGAGTGCCATATTCATTGACTGACGTGTTTATTTTCGTAGAAGATCCAGCCGTCGTGCACCTGCCGGCTATCACTGGATCTGCCGATCTCCTACGACAGTGTTCAGTGGTTAGTCGGAGCAGCAACGCCCCTCGTACGGCGATTCTGATCTGCTCTCCTGTCCCCTCTCAGACGGGGATGGCCCCCGTGCTGTCACGCTGCCTTGGTCATGCTGTAGATTATCGTGAAAGGACAACTCATAAGCGTACCCAAGGGCAAACAGGGCAATTGCCCCCCCCCCCCCTCCTGAAGGTCCGCACATTCCCCTTTGACTGTATGTGTCCCTTTTTCGAGCACCATGTGATAACAGGGGCCATATACCATCCATTGTAGGGTCAGCCGGGGATCCTGGAAGGTCAGCTAGGATCCTCGGGGATCGACCGGGGCACCTAGAGGGTCGACCGGGGCCATTGGAAGGGCCATCTGGGGATTCATGGATGAACGACTAGGGCCCCTAGAGCGACGACTGTGTCCATGCAAATTTGTCCAGGCCCCTGAAAAGGACCTATTACAAATCGAGGGCCCAACCTTCCTACCCCCAGCATTTTTAACTCACCGGATTTGGCTCACTTTGTTTTGAGGAGGGACCCATTTTCAACTTTGCTTTATAAGTTTTGTTTTGTTCTAAAAGTATCCTCACCTGGGGGCCCCAGGGGCGGATACAAGGGGCCTCTTGCGCCCCCCCCCCCCCCGCGAGACAATGCGAAACCCCTCTGTCTGTCAGGGGCCCCGGGTAGTGGTACTTAACACAGGGGTGCCGGTAGAAGGCAGGGGCCTCTACCTAACACCAAAATGTAAAAATTCCCCGGATTTGGCCAACTATATTTTGACATTCTGTTGGCAACGGGAGCTCGGCAAAGGGAGGATACCGCCCCCACTCTCGCTTATCGCCGCGCTTCCCACCTTTTTAACGGAATTGTATTGCTGGTTCGGCGAAAATGACTATTGCCAGCAAAAGCAAACAAACAAAACATCACAATTCCTTCAATATGGTGCAGTTTTTTTTTGTAGCACAATAATGCTCACGGTCACGGCCGACCTTCCAATTTGGAGGGTCGGCCAGGGATCCTGGTGGGTTGGCTGAGCCCCTCGAGGCGACCCTCGAGGTACCGGGGCAAATAGAGGGTCGACCGGGGCCCTTGGAAGGCCGATCTGGGGCTTCATGGATGAACAACCAAGACATTTGGAGCATCGACTGGACCTGACCCCTTTAGCTAGTGCGTCAGTACACGAAATAGAGCCTGTGCCCACGGTACTCCCACAAAAACAAAAACACACATTTTGCCGGCCTGACCAAATACGGCGAGTTTTTGTGGATGTACCTTAGGGCCCCCTAGTAGAAAACAATTTAAATTACTTCTTTTTTTTGTGTGGAAAATATGCTCCTCTAAAAATATAGTGGGCCAAATCCGCTTTTGTTTGGACGGGGGTACCTTATGACCCCCTGATCCTAAACAACCCCCCTCCCCCCCTGCAGTGAATCCTGGGTACGCCACTTGGACAAATGTTTCAGCAGCCAGTCCAAAATCGGAGGAGCTGAAAGCGTGCTCTGCATGCTTTTAGTGTCAGATATTTAATACCTGACTGTCGTTTAGGAAAGTACAGCACGACAGGAGACAAGTTCAGGACAGGAGACGACAGATCGACCAGTCGGAGGGTCGATTTTACGCTCTCATCTCTCAGAAAATTATAAGATTGGGTCTATAGGGTTGTCGTAGGCCCTGAAGACGGCTGTGGAAATATTTTGCCTCGCCGAGCAACGGTCACCGAGTTATAGCCTCCGGCAATTTCGAGAGGTCACGCTGCAGACCTTTCTTTGATGGATCATAACTTGTAGTGAGACGACCGGAAACCTTAAAATCGATATATCACTGAACTCGAAATGATGCAGGTAAACTTTTGGCTATCTCAATTGTTTTTGTGACCTTGCGACCTTTTTTACGTGACCTTTTCCCAGTCGAAACCTTCATTTTTGACTCAAAGCCAAATTGAGTTTGATCAATTACCTTTCCATGGATAAAAAAGTGGATATAGCCTATTAAATGCCCCCTTTCAGCCTCGCAAAAAAACGTATAGGTGGCGCTGCGAACGTTACCCATGCATATCTCCGGACTTGGTAAAGATATCGAGGTGCGGTCAACGCCAGTGGATTAGATAGGTGATTCTGAGCAAGAAATATTCGTATGACTTTGTTCAAGGTCATAATTTAGGTCAAACTCGTAAATAATTTCCGTTTTCTATACGTACGGGATTATTGTGAGTATTTCCGGGGTATTGCACCCAGTTTAGACAAGGACGAATCCAAAAGGCCATTTTGGGATGCGCCAAAACTATCTGGGGATGCAAAAAGTTTGAAAATTTCCAAACTTGATCGGAAGTCACTTTGTCACCAGTACTGAGCAACCAGGTCGGTCGACCTGGTTGCTCAGTACTGGATTCTTTGATCATAAAACACATTTTCAAGCGCATCTCATTGTATTTAGAGCATCAGTGTGCGACAACATCATATGCTCACAATTCTTCCCCCTGGCATTTTGCATGAATGGAACCATACACACTGTTCATGTTCCCTCCAAGATCCGTTTATCACCTAATGTGGACTGTTTTGCCGGATCCACGTGACAAACTGTCAGGTGCATTTCATCCCCTGGAACAAAACGGTGAAACTGCTGGGTGCCTTTTATTTTTTTGGCAGCGGAGAAACGTGCAGCTAGCACCGCTGCAGTTTTCTTGACCTCTCTCTTTTCCACTAAGCAAAACTGGATGGTGGTTTCGAATTTCTCTGCCAGAAACGTAAAAATGGCCTGTGCCGACATAATTTGGCCAGTATACGGACGCCTGAGTCCCTCGTCGCCGCCGCAATTTTCAGCGTGACACCAGTGCCATCACATGCACTCTTGCCGCGGGATGTGGCGAAGAAGTGCCATTCGCATGTGATTACAAAGTCCGCAGAGTGATGTGCGATGCGAATTCAATTATACTTGTTTTTGTATTGTGCTGCGCAGTCGTAACAAAAAAAAAAACAGTGAATTTTGCCCAGTCCCGGTATCAGTTTCTGTACTTCGGGAACGAGGCGTCCAACAAATTCGTGCACCATGCTGGCTGGCGGCTAAGACTTTCCAGGAAATCCCCTCACGCGACTCAGCCATGTCTACTAGCGTACAGCGATCGGTACTAACCCAGTGTTTAACCCTATTCCCTGCGGGCGGCCAGAATTACGTTAACCTGCGGGGGTGGGGCAGATTCTGCCCCCCCCCCCGAGATCTTGAGAACCGCTCGGTCGATTTCGATGGGGAGAACGACATTAAATTCGTCATGACAAGATCTCTCTTTTTGGACCCCGAAATTTTTGTTTTGTTCAAAAATGGGGGACCAGGGGGCAAAAATCCGTTTTTTTTAAAGGTCATTGCGGCCATGTGGCTCGACCGATTTTCATGCTCCAAACGTTTTTGAGCTTCAAATGTACTGGTATTTAATATATCAAAAGACAAAAAACATAGGCGTATTCAGGGAATGTAAAATGGGGGGATTTTCTGGGAAAAAATATGTGATGTTCGTGATTGTTTGGGACGACATGAACGTCACATGTGGTCATTATATGCTGTAATTTGTTAAATTTGATATATTGCGCATAGGCGGATCCAGGAATAAACATGGGGGCACCATGCGTGTAACGCTTTTATCATCTTACTGATTTGAAGTTGGACCTAATTTGAGGGTGGGTATCGCCTCCCATTTTTTATCCTGAGTGCGCCTCTGCCCAAAAAATATTTACAATCCTAGTATCTATGATGCATATTGCATTGCAATTGTTTCTGACGCATTTATTGCACTGCAAACCACGAAGGAAGTATGCGCCGCAAAACCACATTCGTAACACCCTCCCCAAACAGGAGCCTGGAACCGCCACTGCTGGACCGATTTTTCCCAAATTTAACACAACACGCGTCCTTCAATTTTGGGAGAAGTCACAAAGTTTCAGGACGCTAGGCTTAACGGTTTAGAAGCGGCAAGTGAAAAACCACCGGGAGGGGCAGAATCTGCCCCCGCAGGGAATAGTGTTAAAGCGTATTTCGATCTCAAAATCGCCCTCGTCATCCAAATCGTTTGTGCATTCCGGCATATTTTCCTCTAGGGCTACGTTCAGAAACTGGAAAACTCCGTCTTCCCTGGCATAGTCGGTTCTGTTTTTGTTCCGGTTCTGTTGACATGTGTGCATGGTTCCATTCATGCAAAATGCCAGGGGGAAGAAGTGAGCATATGATGTTGTCGCACACTGATGCTCAAAATGCAATGAGATGCTCTTCGAAGTGTGTTTCATGATCAAATAATCCAGTACTGAGCAACCAGGTAGATCGACCAAAGGGTGAGAAAGTGACTTCCGATCAAGTTTCGAAATTTTCAACCTTTTTGCACCCCCCCCCCCCTCCCCCCCCCCCAATAGTCTTGGCGCATCCCAAAATGGCCTTCTCGATTTGTCCTTGTCTAAACTCGGTGCAATACCCCGGAAATACTCACAAAAATCCCGTACGACACACAAATTATGGTCAGCGGCAAAAAGTCTGAAATTCGAACAGTCGTCGCGCGCATGGAAAACGTTCTGGCCTCTCTTGACATTTGGTTCCTAGCAAACGGACTTAAAGTTAACGCCGTTAAGACCCAACTGATGCTCTTGGGAAGCCCCCAAAATCTGCGCACTTTACCCGACATCAAAGTAACATTCCGCGACCATGATTTACTCCCCATTTCGGAAGCCAAAAACCTCGGCCTCACCTTTGATCGTTCTCTGAACTGGACAGCTCACGTTTCAACGATTACTAAACGCTGCTTTGGAGTTTTGAGTGATCTGTCACATCTGCGGGGACACCTACCCCCACCGTGATCCTCGCGCTTGTCAACGACCCGGTCGTCTCACAAATCAGATACTGTATCTCGGTGTACGGCAGTGGCACCAAACATAACCTCTCTCGCATTCAAAAAGTACTTAACTACTCAGCTAAAGTAATTTTCGGACGCAAAAAATATGACCACGTGTCTGATTTGCTGGAGCGACTGGGGTGGCTCAGCGCTGAGCAGCTCGCGTCGTTCCACACGCTGTGTCTCGTGCACAAGGTGCGCCGTAGCGGTGAGCCGGAGGTCTTGACGACTGGTCTCACCACTGTAGCCGAGGCTCGCGGCCGCGACCTGGATATTGTCACCCGTCAGGACCATCTGTTGTACGTGCCGCGGTCCCGCACCGAGATGGGGAAGAGGCGGTTTAAGTGCAGGGGACCGGCCTCGTACACTCCCCTGCCACCCGATCTGTCGCGGCTCCCTCCGCACCTGTTCGGTCGCCGCCTGAGGCGGCACCTCAGTGATGACCGGTCTGCGCAGGTTTGATCCGTGTGGCTTGATGTGACTGCTCACTTTATTTGCTTTTGACTAGCGTGTGATTGTGTTTGTATGACTGTGTGGAGTTGTGTATATGTGCGTTTGTGTTCCATGTTCATACCACATTCCTTTAGTTTTATATTACAATGACGTGAAGCAGTAATAGCCGCAAGTACATTGCGGAGTGTTTTAACCCTCGCCCTACGGGAGTTTTTTTTTCCTCACCTTCGCCCTACGGGGGGGGGGCTGACATCCCCCCTGTTAACTTCCAAACCAAGCAACTTAGAGCAATGCGGTAAGAACCAGCATGTTGCCTGTCATGAGAGGAATCCAACAGTATGCGATTTTTAGGTTTCAGGTCAACGGGTGACCTTCCAGGTCAAGTGAATGACCTCGGATTTACCACGTCCAGAACAGCGATTTTGCTCTTCAGAAAACCTAAAAATTAGAAATTGATAAATGTAAATAAAAAGGCATGTTCCTAGACCAGTTGTGGCTCAGAAATACCATAAAGGTAATTATTTGTTCGTATCTTGTCAAAAAAAATAAAAAAGTTATTAAAAAAATGACGTCATCAGTTTCTTACACTTAGAGAGCCATCACTCAGTCAAAAATGAAGATATTGCTTTGAAATTCGGTATGGGTATTCTCCATACTCAGTTCTCTCACATATATTCCGGATTTTCTACTATCTTTGCAAATTTTGATTTTGTGGGGAATTTTCCAAAACAATCATTTTTTTTTTTACATTTTTGGGGTCAAAAACCCAAAATTGTGAAAATCTGAGATTGCCATTTTAAAGAGAATGTAATTTTACATCTGTGGTGAATTGCGTTTGCAGTTTGCTTTAAAACTTTTGTTTCTACAATTTTTCAAATATTTCTATTTTTTACCAACATGACGTCATCAAAACATGATTTTCTCCCAAACTACTCAACCAATTTCAAATAAATTTTTAAAGCATACGTATAATTGTTGTAAACCTAGCTACCAAAAATTGCAGCAAGATGCACCACATATGTAAAAGTTATTCAAGAAAAACCTCAGGGGGGCCTCGCAGGCGAGGGTAATAAACGTAGGGCGAGGGTAATAAACAGTCTGAGTCTGAATACGTACAGCAAACGGGAATTATTTACAAGTTTCACCTAAATTATGACCTTGACCTTGACCTTGACCTCGGGTAACACAATCATACAAATATGTCTTGCTCAGAATCACCTATTCAATCCACTGGCGTTGACTGCACCTCGATATCTTTACCCAGTCCGGAGATATACATGGGTAACGTTCGCAGCGCCACCTATACGGGTTTTTGCGAGGCTGAAAGGGGGTATTTAATAGGCTATATCCACTTTTTTATTTTTCCGATCGAAAGGTAATTTATAAAACTAAATCTGTCTTTGAGTCAAAAATACAGGTTTCCACTGAGAAAAGGTCAAGACAAAAAAGGAAAAGAGAAAGAGAAAAGGTCAAGAAGATAAGTCACGTAAGAAAAGGTCACAAGGTCACATTTTTTTTTTAGATAGTCAAAAGTTTCCATGTATCATTGCGAGTTCCGTGATATATCGCTTTTAAGGTTTCCGATCGTTTCACTATAAGTTATCCATTAAAGAAAGGTCTGCAGCGTGACCTCTCCAAATTACCGGAGGCTATAACTCGGTGACCGTTGCTCGGCGAAGCAAAATATTTGCAGTCGTCTTCAGGGCCCTAAGACTACACTATAGACCCAATCTTATATTTAAAAAAAATATATATGAGGTTGTAAGGCACTGGTCGATCTGTCCTGGAACGCCCCAGTCTAGGAAAGGACTCCCGCAAAATTATGAAATGCACCCCCCCCCCCACACACACACACACTGACGTGACCCCACACGCGGCCGGGGCTTTACATCAGCCGGCCCAGATACGTGCTGGTACGTCAGCCGAAGCTGTTGAGAGGGACGGTGATTAATGAAATGTAGTATTCTTATTGGAAGACAGCTTCATCCGCGCGATCAGATACCTACCACGGCTGCACCTCGATATCTTTACCCAGTCCAGAGATATACATTATACATGGGTAACGTTCGCAGCGCCACCTATACGGCTGGCTGGAGCTTTTCCAAATGAAAGTTGATAGAGCAAAATGGCGATATGTGTGGCAGCATTAGTGAAAATACCGATTTTAACCCTCGCCCTGGTGGGGGGGTCATTTTACCCCCCCCCCCCCAATATTTTTCGGGAATAGCGGGAAAACCGCGGCGCGCAGCGCCGCCAAATTTGGTACAGCTATTCGGGCATCAATTGCCCACATCGTGTGTAAGTTTTGACCTCAGGTCATATCAGGTCAGGTCACCAGTTCACGTCAAGTGACCTTACCTAAAACACAATGTTTGTGGTCGTGCCAAAGCCACAGTCTTTGTCCGAGAGATTTGAAACTTGAAGGATTTCATAAGGTCATGTACCTACAATTCATTATATCGGATTTTTTTTTTTTTAAATCTGTAGCCTAGTCAGGTCAATTTCGTGACCTCCCCATTATAAGTTAAAGGGAATGTTTCACCTTTGTATTGATTTTTAACTGAGATAGCCATTATCTTTGGCCGTTATTGAAATGTCGAAAATACTAAGGTAATTTTCCCCAAAATTTAGCCGTTTTTAAGCAATATAATTTATCATTTGCAAAATGGGGTCTAGGCTAGTGCCGCCGCTGATTGGCTGACCGCCACTTTGTCAGCTAATCCCACTTTGTCAGCCAATCAGCGGCGGTCTATAGCTCAATAATGACGTCATCATCCCAAATTTAAAACCTTAATTTGTATATAGTTAAGTGACGAAACTTTCAGAAGAAAAAATATCACCATCGTTTTCAGCAGCACTTACTTCATATTTTCGACTACAACCAGCGTATATTTGACAACTTTCAGAAAGGTGAAACATTCCCTTTAATGGGAAAATATACAAATGCTTCCTATTCAGAGAATATGCATTGGATCAGGTCAACTCTTTCAGAATCATGTTATTTTAGTTCATTTTTGATGACCCAGGTGCAGTTGTTGCTCAGTGACCTCGGCAAGGTCAGCTGAGGTCATCTGAGATCATCATAATTTTTTCCAATAACTCTTGATATAATAAAGATAGAGACGTGCGAATGACACCAATGTGTTTGTCTCGTCGATTTGCGTCGCCCCATATGCAACATGACCTATATGGGTCACCAAATGGCCTTGACCTGAGGTCAAATTTTGGAGTTGACCTAACCAGGTCACCATTAATGTGTCGAAGCACCTTGAAGAGACAGACACGATGTTGTTAACATTATTGCTCGATGTTCAACCGATACAAATTTATTCGCGAAAAACTTTTTTTTGGGGAAAAAATGCACTCGTGACCTTAGGTGACCTCTGGAGCCTAAACCATTGAACTAAGCTGAAATTTGAGGACATCAAGTGCGCTTGCATTTTTGAAGAGCTTTCGAATGTCTTTTTTCCGTTTGTTCCTAGCTATCATAGTTCCCAATATGTTGGGGGTGTTCGAAGCGAAGACCTAGAACTGGAAAATCTGACCTTTGATGACCTCTGGTGACCTCAACATTGACCTGGGCCAAATCATACCCGAAGTAACTTCGAATGGCCTTGTCGAGAGCTTTCGAACCTTTTTTCCGCGTCTTTCTAGCTAGCCCTTTTAGCCCCCACCACCACCACCAGGGCAAATTGTCTCAGAGGCCCACCGGGGCGCAGGTTAATATTATAATATCTTCGCATTTGGGAAAAGTTGGTGGGGGCCTAACGCAAACTTAGCTGAGGCAATGGCCCATCAACGTAATAGGAAAAGCCTCACTCAAGTGAAGTACACTTCACACTCACCTAGGTCATTAAAGGTCATTACTGTTTAAAACATTATAACTGCAGATAAGCTTCTTGGAGTTACTGTTCCTTACTCGTGTCATGACATGATCATGCCAGCACGCACTGAGTATATATCCAACACATTCTAGTTCACGCCATAATATGACAAGACCAAACGAATGCATTCACTGCTGTTTAACTTCTTCTTAGCAACACTACTTACCTATGCTCTGTGTGGCTAACAGGAGATACCCTCTGTGTGGCTAACAGGAGATACCCCTGCAGGTGGTACAAAGCTCACCGAAGCCTCTGGGTAGATAACCTGACCTTTGCTGACGCGATCTTTTGCTGACGCTCACTCGAACACGATCAGAGGCAGAGCAGGTTTAGGTTGTATTTCGGCAGAGCAGAGCAGCTCTGTATTCGCTGCGTTCAGCGCCCAGGCTACCGGCGAGCAGCGCACGCCGCACGGTAACCGGCCTCCTGATCCTGCCTCCTGAGCCGGCCTCCTGATCCTGCCTCCTGATCCTGCCTCCTGGTCCTGCCTCCTGATCCTGCCTCCTGATCCTGCCTCCTGATCCGGCCTCCTGATCCTGCATCCTGATCCTGCCTCCTGATTCTGCCTCCTGATCCGGCCTCCTGATCCTGCCTCCTGATCCTGCCTCCTGATCCGGCCTCCTGATCCGGCCTCCTGATCCGGCCTCCTGATCCTGCCTCCTGATCCTGCCTCCTGATCCTGCCTCCTGATCCTGCCTCCTGATCCTGCCTCCTGATCCTGCCTCCTGATTCTGCCTCCTGATCCGGCTTCCTGATCCTGCCTCCTGATCCAGCCTCCTGATCCGGCCTCCTGATCCTGGAGGAAGCCACACCCAGCCACCGGGGGCTGACACTGGTCTCGTCCAAAAAGACTGCACCTTGTTCGTGGTCACACACTCACCCCACACCCATATTCCATTTTCCTAGCACACATTCAGAACATACACCACATAATAAAGGCATGCTAGCCAGAACAAACTTAAATACAGCACAACAATCCCTGTAAGTACCATGTTCAACATGCTATGTGACACTGCAAATGAAACACACGATAAAGTTAACCCGCGACTTACTGGGGGAGCTATTTTTTGCCCCCCCCCCCTCCCGTTATTTTGTAATAACTCCTAAACTAACACCAGTATCGTCACCAAACTTGCAGTACCTTCTCTCAAATCAATTCTACACATGTTGGCCAAAGGAAACAGATGAGGTTATGATAGATCAACCGGGAATGACGTCAGAGTGACGTCATGTTCTTAGGTTTTTGTTGAAAAATAATATTTGTAAAAAATAATGTTTACGGAAAACGCTGTCAAGGTACAATGTTTGAGATAAATACAATTGTTTTGAATCAAATTACTGACAATAGACCGGGCTATCAAACTGCAATCTCGGATTTGTGAGTTTTTTTTATTCAAAATTTTGAGAAATCCCCCAAAAATTGTTCTTACAATTTTTTTAAATAAAAATCAGAGTTATCCAAAAACCGGAATATATGTGATCAAGAAGTGTTCGGTGAATATGTGAACCAAATTTGAAGTCGATATCTTCAAAAATGACTGACTTATGACCTTTAAATGACAAAAATCGACCACTTCTTACATAATTACTATGCATAAAAAAATGCATTTCCGTTTTTGCTTTTCACTTCGATTTATATGGAACAAACAATGTTCTAAGGTCATTTTTCGCGTTCTAGACGACACACAAACCCATAAACATGTTCTACAACGCCTAATGACCGTAATCTGCAGTTTGACCTCGTGACCTCGGATGACCTTGACCTGACCCAAGGTCATAAACAGCTTAGAGTGGTACTTAGAAGTGTCAGACACACGAATCATACCGATTTATCGACTGCTTATGCGTTTAATATAGCAATTTTGCGCGACAATTCCATCCATCGAGACCTTTTGACACGGTCAAACATTTTGTACTTGACCTGACCTGTGACGTGATCGGTGACTCCGAGGTCAACAATATTATGTTTCCCTTGATAAATTTATCAGGGCTATCGAATGCCGTTTGAATTTTTACAATCGGTTCAGTAGTTCCGGAGATCCGAGGGGGGGGGGGGAATAGCCCCCCCCCCCCCCAGTAAGTCGCGTTATGGAATATACCCCAGTAACTCGCGGGTTAACGAGAACCAAGTTTCAGCTGGGACCAAGGGCGGATCCAGGGGGGGGGGGGGGCAACGGGGCCATGCCCCCCCCCCCCCCCGACCGTTCAAAGGGGGGGGGGGCAAACTGTTTTGCGTCCCCCCCCCACCCACCAAGACGTGAAGTATAATACATGATATATTTGCGTTTTTAGAACGGTACTAGGCAAATTTTGCCAAATTTTGATTTTTTTTTCAAAATTTGCCGGCACTGCGCGCCGCTGTTTTCCCGCTATTCTCGAAAAACCTCATGGGGGAGTCAAAATGACAAATGCACCCCACCAGGGTGAGGGGTAGTTTATAACTTTAATAATTATCACGTTTATAGGTGACCTTATTTCATTATTTCTATCCAGCACCATTTCGGTCAAGCAAGTCTCTAATAGAACAATCGGTCCAAATCCATCCTTTTTCCTGTAGGTCCTTACCGTTCTTCTGGTTACAACGACGGAGGCGGAGAGGCTGTTCAGTAAGGTGGAGAAGACTATCCTCTCTCCGAGCGACAATGACCGAGCTCCGGATAGAGGCGCTGATCATGTGCGAAGCCCACCGCGAGACCTATAGGTCTGACCTATACGGATGCCATTATAATGTCATCCGTCAGCGAAGTCGTTGACTTCTTTGCGCGATCGGGAAGTCGCCAGCTATATTATTTCAGGCTGCCGCTGCCTGGCTGGCTGCCGCAGGTTTCTGCCATAGACTGTATGGCAGTAATATGAAAAATGCAGCGTTCACCGTAGTAGGTATCGGTTACTTCGTCTGCGTATGTCGTATCTATGCGCCCGCCGAGATGCGCAAATGGCCTCGAGGTCCGGGAGCAGGGACATATTTTTTTTCAAGAACCTGGCAACGGAAGTTGATCATCCTATCCGTATGCGGTGCATAGATGGGTAGCTAAAGTTTCTTGAAATTCATATTGAATTTGACGCCATGATCGGGCCATCTGTATTATTGTTTTGAATGACGTTAGTACGACTGGTTCGATCATGTTTGACGTCCTCGCCTTTAGCTCTTTTTTATCGGAGCGCAGCAGATAACAACGACAAACATTTGTGCAGCGAAATGCGTATTCATTTTTCCGGTCGGACCCTCCTGGTTTACTATCCGAGATTCGGAGCTGGAAATTCTGAAGAAAACTACCATTTATTTGATTTGATGTATATGTGTATGTATATGTCAGTGTATGTGTATATATGTATTTGTATGTATATGTATATGTGTGTGTGTGTGTGTGTGTGTGTGTGTGTGTGTGTGTGTGTGTGTGTGTGTGTGTGTGTGTGTGTGTGTGTGTGTGTGTGTGTGTGTGTGTGTGTGTGTGTGTGTGTGTGTGTGTGTGTGTGTGTGTGTGTGTGTGTGTGTGTGTGTGTGTGTGTGTGTGTGTGTGTGTGTGTGTGTGTGTGTGTGTGTGTGTGTGTGTGTGTGTGTGTGTGTGTGTGTGTGTGTGTGTGTGTGTGTGTGTGTGTGTGTGTGTGTGTGTGTGTGTGTGTGTGTGTGTGTGTGTGTGTGTGTGTGTGTGTGTGTGTGTGTGTGTGTGTGTGTGTGTGTGTGTGTGTGTGTGTGTGTGTGTGTGTGTGTGTGTGTGTGTGTGTGTGTGTGTGTGTGTGTGTGTGTGTGTGTGTGTGTGTGTGTGTGTGTGTGTGTGTGTGTGTGTGTGTGTGTGTGTGTGTGTGTGTGTGTGTGTGTGTGTGTGTGTGTGTGTGTGTGTGTGTGTGTGTGTGTGTGTGTGTGTGTGTGTGTGTGTGTGTGTGTGTGTGTGTGTGTGTGTGTGTGTGTGTGTGTGTGTGTGTGTGTGTGTGTGTGTGTGTGTGTGTGTGTGTGTGTGTGTGTGTGTGTGTGTGTGTGTGTGTGTGTGTGTGTGTGTGTGTGTGTGTGTGTGTGTGTGTGTGTGTGTGTGTGTGTGTGTGTGTGTGTGTGTGTGTGTGTGTGTGTGTGTGTGTGTGTGTGTGTGTGTGTGTGTGTGTGTGTGTGTGTGTGTGTGTGTGTGTGTGTGTGTGTGTGTGTGTGTGTGTGTGTGTGTGTGTGTGTGTGTGTGTGTGTGTGTGTGTGTGTGTGTGTGTGTGTGTGTGTGTGTGTGTGTGTGTGTGTGTGTGTGTGTGTGTGTGTGTGTGTGTGTGTGTGTGTGTGTGTGTGTGTGTGTGTGTGTGTGTGTGTGTGTGTGTGTGTGTGTGTGTGTGTGTGTGTGTGTGTGTGTGTGTGTGTGTGTGTGTGTGTGTGTGTGTGTGTGTGTGTGTGTGTGTGTGTGTGTGTGTGTGTGTGTGTGTGTGTGTGTGTGTGTGTGTGTGTGTGTGTGTGTGTGTGTGTGTGTGTGTGTGTGTGTGTGTGTGTGTGTGTGTGTGTGTGTGTGTGTGTGTGTGTGTGTGTGTGTGTGTGTGTGTGTGTGTGTGTGTGTGTGTGTGTGTGTGTGTGTGTGTGTGTGTGTGTGTGTGTGTGTGTGTGTGTGTGTGTGTGTGTGTGTGTGTGTGTGTGTGTGTGTGTGTGTGTGTGTGTGTGTGTGTGTGTGTGTGTGTGTGTGTGTGTATGTACCAGCAAGAAAAACTTGAAAATAGACCAGAATTTGTCCTCCGCCCTGCACTGAGAGAAAAAATCAACTCTACCCTCCTCGGAATACCGTAAAACTCTAGGCATTTACACTGCATAACACCACTCTCTCACCGAAAACACCCATAAACTCTATCACATGGTATTGTTATTACTCCAGTAAACAGAGTTATCGAGCGTGTTCAAAGGGTGTTTGAGCGACGCGCAGAGTTTTGGGGAATTTTTCTGATGGTGTTGACATAACTCTCTCAGAGGTACTCTCCCTCGGTGTCCTACTCCCCTCTGAAAACTCTTAACTATCCAACAATAAACTCTCACAACAACTCTGTCCGGAGTTCTCGAGAGTGTTTTTGAGAATAATAGAGAGTTTTTGCAGGGGAGTATTTGAGGCGTTCGGCCGCCATTTTACTTCCCATTTCCTCGGGTGAGGCCGCGGCGTTGACAACGGTAAGCATGTCTGTGATTTATGTTATTTATTTGGTATCTTGTGTGTTGGTTTTATGCATGCTATCTCAGCTTTATATGCAGCTTGTCAGCGAGCAAAGTAACATGAATATAGCAACATAGCCATTATATTTTTGTTTGCAGGCTCCTCTGGTGGGACCGACACACCGCGCAGGCTTCTGGCGGCGGTGAGGCCCGCGTCGTTTGTCAATGTTTCTTTTTTTTAGAAGAAATCGGCCTTCAGTGTTGCAATAAAGAGTATTGCCAAGAACATTTTTGTTGTGTGTGTCGAAATGTGTCTGAGTGTGCTGCATGTGGATTCAGTGCAATGAATTTAGACCATGCGCGCGCAGGCCAAATTCAGGGGGTGTAATAAGAGGTGGCTCTGGAGGGGGAGAAGCATAGTAGTGACGTATAGAGTTCAGGGTACTTTTATATGGGAGTAAAAGGGTGTAGAAGGGAGTAGCAGGGGTAGTTATGTGGAGTAGCGACAGGAGTAATGCAGGGTTTCGGAGGGGAGTAGAAAGGGTGAAGGGAGTAGCAGGGGGAGTTATGTGGAGTAGTGACAGGAGTTACGCAGAGTTTTGGAGGGGAGTAGAGAGGGTAAAGAGGAGTTCAAGAAGGAGTTCTTCATGGGAGTAATCAGAGCTGGGAGTGTTGTAAGGAGCGTTATTGGGTGTAAACAATGGAGTTACTCCCCCCATCAGACGGAGTTTTGGGGAGTCAATTTGGGCAACTCCCCCTCATAGAGTTTAAGAGAGTCAATTTTTCTCTCAGTGTGTATGACTGATATCCCCTTTACTAACACAGTGAATGAATCCATCCTCATCCTGTCCTGGATGAGGATGAGAGTGAATTAATCCATCCTCATCTAGGAGAAGTATGAGGATGAGTGAGGATGATATCCTGGGACGTAGTTGGGGGGGCAGTCATTTGCTGTTTTCAACAATGACTACTTTCTGCCTTCTTTTATATCACCTCATCTAACACCCAAACTACCTCTCTTCATATGCTTTTTTATGTTTGTTTCCATTTCTTAGCTGGGAGTGCCGCGACATTTTCTCTTTTGTTCTCTTGTGTTAACGCAAGGTGTCGTTCGTCGTTGGGATCGAGGGCGGGGCACTCCCGGTCACCTATTAATGGGTGGCGGTTATACAAAAGTATGTATATACATGTATGTGTATGTATATGTATATATTTGTATGCATGGGTATGTATGTGTGTGCATGTGTGATTGTTAATAGAATCACGCATATGCATGTGCATGTGCATGGATACTTGATAGATCATGCGTATATACATATACATACATGGGTGAAACTTTATATACTTTCGGGGTTGTAGCTACAACTGCATCCTCAAAAATTACAACCCCAATTATGAATATTACAACCCCAACATTGCCATTAAATGCATAAGTAAATAAATACTGCGAACGGTACGCAAAATCACCAAAGGATTTTTCTTTCTTCAATACCAATAGTAACCAGTATATGGCGCCGTAGTTGGCGATGAACGAGCGAGCGCGAAGGCAATGTATGGTGAGGTTGGTATGCGCAGTGCGCACGCATAAGGGTGCTGCTTTCCTTTTACTGTTTCTTGACACCACACCAAATGTCAACTCGATCGGGCAAGTAGTTTCTGAGATATAAAAACGGGGTGCGCACTTGCGCACGTGTAGAGTCACCCCCCCTGACTTGTGGGAAGGCGGCGGCTGAGGGGCCCCTAATCACACATCGAATTTGAACACAATCGGCTCAGCCGTTCCTGAGATATAGAGTTGGGTTGTGCACGTGCGCACGTGCAGTCATCCCACCCCTGACTTGTGGGAAGGCGGCGGCTGAGGGGCCCCTAATCACACATCGAATTTGAACACAATCGGCTCAGCCGTTCCTGAGATATAGAGTTGGGTTGTGCACGTGCGCACGTGCAGTCATCCTACCCCTGACTTGTGGGAAGGCGGCGGCTGAGGGGCCCCTAACCACACACCAGATTTGCTCACAATCGGCCCAGCTGTTACGGAGTTTTTGCGAGCAGGCACTTTTCAACACCCCTCACGCGGCACGCGCCACGCGCAGTGATAGTCACCCACGTGAGTCGGCACTGGTCTGAAACAGGATAAGTTAGATGGGGCTGCTCAGCAAAGAAGCCCGCTTGTCAATCGGACGTGCGGTTACAGAGATATGAGCTTCTGAAAAGCGTCGCCACGGGTCGGGCCCGGCCGCTCATATTCCAATTTCACCTATACTTCACGGAAGGACGAGCGAACTCGAAGGCGCTCGCACGTAATCACCGATGTATTGATGGCTCTCAAATGACATATGACGTGCTGGTGTTATCCCGCCTTTACCGGAGGGTGATTCCCGGTTTGATTGATAATCAGTAATTTGATCCATAACTTCGTTGCAAAGGTAAAAAGTGTGTACTAACGTGCATTACTATGTTCTTTGGAGCGTGAGATGCATGGTAGAACTGTATAGAGGCATAGGGTTTTATTAACACGCGCCCTGGAGGGACTCTGAAAATTACACGCACTGGAGGGGGGGGGGGGGCGGAAAATAAAGGCCCCGATAAGAAATACAATAACGAAAATTGTAGGGTGGAGAGGCTCTGTGGGGAACTCTATTTTTTGAAAATTCCATGACCCTAGGTTAATATCTCCAAGGTCAAATGAGGTCAAATATGCTAAGATTTGATTGTTATGCGCTCCTTGGCTTGACATTGTTATGGAACGCAGTGATTGCATGTATATGTATAAGTATTAAGTATATTGTATGTACCCCAAAATGGGCTTAAATGATTTGTTGAAGAGTCTAATGATACAATAGGGATGATAGAAGTTGCATTTGACCTCACGCCATTTACATACCAGTAAGGCCCCGTAGTTGGCGATGAACGAGCGAGCGCGAAGGAAATGTATGGTGAATTTCAACTCCATCGGGCAAGTAGTTTCTGAGATACAAAAAGGTGCGTACGTGCGCTTGTACAGAGGCACCCCATCCCTGACTTGTGGGAAAGTGGCGGCTGAGAGGTCCCTAACCATACACCAAATTTGAACACAATCGGCTCAGGCGTTCCTGAGATATAGAATAGGGTTGTGCACGTGCGCACGTGCAGGGGCATCCCATCCCTGACTTGTGGGAAACTGGCGGCTGAGGGGTCTCTAACCACAAACCAAATTTGCATACAATCTGCCCAGCCGTTGCGGAGTTTTTGCGAGAAAACAATTGTCAACTCCCTTCACGCGGCACGCGCCACGCGCCACGCGCAGTGGTAGTCAGTAGTCACCCACGTGAGTCGGCACCATGGTCTCAAACATGGCAAGTGGGATGGGGCTGCTCAGCAAAGAAGACTGCTTGTCAATCGGACGTGCGGTTGCAGAGATATAAGCTTCTCAAAAGCGTCGCCACGGGCCAGGTCTGGTCAGGTCGGGGCTGAGTCGGGCCGGGCCGCTCATATTTAGATGTTTTCCTTACACCACGGAAGGACGAGCGAGCGCTTCGTGCTCGCTCGTAACAAAACAATTAATCAATATGAGCACAGCAAAGGAAACACTTTAAAATGTTAGTCACGTTTGCCATACAATAGCATTCAAAATCCAACAATACAACATATTATCCAAAAATTACTTTAAAAGACTATTTAGGTACCTGCATGTAGCCATGTATATCTGTAATGATTGTTTATTTACTCTCCATGGTGAAGCTGGCGCTGATGCTTCGATGCTAAGTGAGCTGCAGATTGTCGTGCGCGCGATTCTTTCTCTCATTTCGTTGCTGTTAATCCGGATATCCAGTTACTGTATGGTAGGTACGTGCAGAATGTACAACAATCTTCCCGTAGCCAATCAGCAACGGATTGATAATTGGATGTTGGATAGTTGGGATAGTTCATGTATAGCTCGCGTTTCACTCAGTCATCTGTAAACTGTTTGTGAAAATCAAAGAGATAATACAACCTATGTTAATTCTATGGTGTTTAACTATTTTCAATTTTGCACATTTTCGTTTTTGTTTCTTGAGTCGCTTTTCCTCCCCCCGGTCGCCGACTCAATTACAACCCCAACGAAAAACAAAAAAGTTCCGCCTCTGTATGCATAGTCAAATGTGTTTGCCTTCTTCACAAGTTTGATAGAAGTAGGTCATAGGTATACACCCATTCAATGGCGCTGGTTTCAGGAACCCTACTCGGCAACAAGCAGGGGCGTCGCTGACGGGGGGGGGGGGGGGGGAGGGGTCGCGACCCCCTTCCCCCACTTTTGAAAGCCGGTGGGTTGACCCCCCCACACTTTTTATGGCGGCCGACCCCCCAAACACACTTTTTATGGCGGAATTCCTGATTCTAGTTTACATGTAATTCCTATTAGAATCAAGATTGGAATATGAAAAATATTACGTGGCAGGGGCGTAGCTTCTCCAGAAAAGTTGTGGGAAGGAGGGGGGGGGGGGCTGAGCTGGGGAAATCGCTTAAAGTACCATCAAAATCCACCAAAATGCAGATTTCTCCCCGGATTTGACCCACTTCCTCGTCCAAGTTGGGGTGGCTGAAGCCAAGTGTGTGTGTGTGTGTGTGTGTGTGTGTGTGTGTGTGTGTGTGTGTGTGTGTGTGTGTGTGTGTGTGTGTGTGTGTGTGTGTGTGTGTGTGTGTGTGTGTGTGTGTGTGTGTGTGTGTGTGTGTGTGTGTGTGTGTGTGTGTGTGTGTGTGTGTGTGTGTGTGTGTGTGTGTGTGTGTGTGTGTGTGTGTGTGTGTGTGTGTGTGTGTGTGTGTGTGTGTGTGTGTGTGTGTGTGTGTGTGTGTGTGTGTGTGTGTGTGTGTGTGTGTGTGTGTGTGTGTGTGTGTGTGTGTGTGTGTGTGTGTGTGTGTGTGTGTGTGTGTGTGTGTGTGTGTGTGTGTGTGTGTGTGTGTGTGTGTGTGTGTGTGTGTGTGTGTGTGTGTGTGTGTGTGTGTGTGTGTGTGTGTGTGTGTGTGTGTGTGTGTGTGTGTGTGTGTGTGTGTGTGTGTGTGTGTGTGTGTGTGTGTGTGTGTGTGTGTGTGTGTGTGTGTGTGTGTGTGTGTGTGTGTGTGTGTGTGTGTGTGTGTGTGTGTGTGTGTGTGTGTGTGTGTGTGTGTGTGTGTGTGTGTGTGTGTGTGTGTGTGTGTGTGTGTGTGTGTGTGTGTGTGTGTGTGTGTGTGTGTGTGTGTGTGTGTGTGTGTGTG
>JAXIVJ010005448.1:0-45000 GCA_036785665.1 Chirona hameri | reverse complement strand
AATATGCCAGTGGCCCAGCATTCATGTGGCCCAGCCCTGTGGACACACCAGGCACTTAATGGCCAATTATATGAACTCTGTGTCCTGAGCTGTGGCCTGTAATTCATCTCTGCGTGAAGAAAGCGAGGCTTTGTGTCCAACTCCAGTGGCCACAAAGCCACTGTTCAATCAGACCTAACCTAACTAGGTTCTTCGGTACTGGTAGGGTTAAGGGTTTCTGTCGCAGTACTACCTAAGTACTTAGATAAGGTACCTAACTCATACTTTGGTTCATAAACCACACAATACACGCACACCTTTTTCACACGAGAAATCCTCAAAACGTACCCACTTTTTCCTAAATCCTAGGGGCTATACCAGGGGGTGTACTCCGCTCCTTCAACATTGGTAAAAAGTGTGACAACCGCGAGCAGCTTCCAGCATCTTGGCCGTGTTTATCGGATCTGCTCATAAGCTATATTTGGCTATCAGCTAGTATTGACTAATCAGTCTTGAGCAAGCTCGACGGTGATTGGTCAGGTTGTGATGACGTGAAGGCGGGGGAGAATCGTTTGTTTACATTTCAACGGGTTCGCCATATTGGTTCGCTGGCAATGTACGGGCGTGTGTGCGTGTGCATTTTTAAGCATTTACTTATTTTTATGAAGCGTAAAACAATATTTAAAGGTGTATATGAAAGCCGACATAATAATTATATCTGTCAACATAGCAGTATTTTCCCAGAATACCTCATAAGCTAAAAATTTACACCCAAATCTGTGCGTTCTTTAGCTGAGGACATCTGCGCAAATTGTCGACATAAGAGGCTGTAGGAGTAGGTTAGCTATATTTTTGTATTTTTCAAGGACGTAAACCCATAGATTGTATCACCTTATATAAACAGACTAGAACATTCATACCAATGAGACTGATATCGGTATTACTTAGGTTTTGAGACACCATTATGAGTAGTACCAGTGGCGGCGGATTGTATTTTCGGATGGGGGGCAAAGAAACCCAGAGGGTCCCCTCGGCAATAAGGCCCCTCCCACGGCCAAAGGCCGCCCCCCCCCCAGAAAAAAAAACGCGAAATGGTATCTCCTCGGATTTAGGCCACTATATGTTGCAGGGCCTCTAAATGGTCGCAAAAAACGTCGGGCAGGCCAATGTTGAAGTCTCGGGCCTTCTGAGGGCCCCTCATGGCATACCGAGGGTCACCCTCAGGCCGACTGAGGGCCTTCTGTCGGTCTTAGAAGGCCCCTCAGGCTGGCTGGGGGCACATTGGGGCCCTGAGTCATTGTTTCGGTCAACACAAAAAAAAAACTTTCTTGAGTGGGGGAAGCTCCCCCCCTCCCCCCACCCTCGTATCCGCCGCCACTGGGTCCCACACAGACAGACACAGAGACAACAAACCGAACAATCACAGATAAAAGCCAGCCAGACTGTGGGGGTTAGCTGCTGACCAGCGGCCGGGGCAGTCGGAATGGGAAAACGGTGTAGCTGGAACCCGGTCAGTGTCGCCGACTAATCTGACAAGACAGGCACCGGGCAGATAGGGGGAGAGTGGGGGAGCAGATGGGCCGCAGAGAGACAGAGGGGACGAGGGAGGAGAAAGCGAGAAAATCTCGAAAAAAAATATTTTTTAATTTTTAATTTTTAATTTTTAAATTTTTTACATTTAGAAAAAAAAGCGAAAAATGTATGGGGGGAGGCAAAGTCTTATGTTTCCCTCCCCCAACTTCTTGAGTGGGCGGGCAGCTGCCTCCTCTACCCCCCGCCCCTTATCCGCCGCCACTGAGTAGTACCTAATGCTACTGGTCCTGTCCTGTGAGTGGCTTGCACTAATGAGCACACATTGCCAAGTGTCTAGCAGGGTTGTGCTCGACTCAGAGTCGGTGAGTCAGATTTGACTCAACTCTGACTCAAATCAACTTGAGTCAGAGTCGAGTCGCTTAAGAAAAATAGGGGCTCGCCTTGAGTCAGAGTTGAGTCGCTTAAAAAAAGTAAGGGCTCAACTTGAGTCAGAGTCGAGTCGCTTAATCAAAATAGGGGTTTGAGTTGAGTCAGAGCGAAGTCGCATGGATGTCGCTCGAGTCAAAATTGAGTCACCTGGATGCTGCTTGAGTCAAAGCTGAGTCGACTCATCATCTTACAAGTCAAAGTCACATCTGATATAACAAAAACAAATTGGGAGCAACTAAATAATAAAGGGGTCCAAACAATGGTCTAGAGTGCTTTTCAAATCCACATAAATCAATTTTCTGTCTGAAAAAAAAACTTAAAGAGTACTTAACTCATCACAAACTCTGCTGACTGCTCCTATCATAAGTGAAACAATACAATATTAAATATGTACATAGAAATGATAACTGCGGTATATATAACCTAATAATAACCATATCAACATAACATTCTGGAATGTGCATACGAACCATGTACCATACGCGCCATTTATGTCTGAAATAAAAAGTTTGTATCACAAATTTATGGAGGTTAAGGTACTTTAAAATGTTAATTCAACAACAGATCACAATTCACTTTGTTTTCTAACGCCGAAATAATTGTTATCTCTGAAATCCTACAGTTATCACATGTCAGTTCACTCAGTTTTAAATGGTTCGAGCGCGAATACTTTCTCCCACTAGCAACGACTTGACAAGAAATATCAATCCAGGCCGTATCAATCATACAGATTTCCTTCCGCGCTGATGTATAGATCCTCAAATGTGTTGATGAATAGAGTGAGGACTGTGATTGGTAAGGATACTGGTTCACATGCTAGTACTAGCTACTCGCAGCTCACAAGTTACTCTGGGAGTGTCACATATGCAATTTCTCCAAATGACTGTTCAGACCAGTTAACTTGAAAATTCCATCCGCGCTTTTTATTAATTTTATGTGCGAGTTTCAGGGCGGTTTTAAAGGGTATTATAAGTTATAACCATGTTTAATATACACGTGTCAAGATTCAAGGAGTTGTGCTACAATATTAATGACGTCATATTAGACTGTAGACTGTCAAAGACAAGCCACTTTTCACTCTGTTGTACCATCAGCTCTTCTACCATTACTCTCTTCTTCTTACTAATCTTCTTCCATTAGGGACCTCAAGAACAACATAAACTGGCTATAAACTGGGGAGTTGAATTACTTAACTAATACCAATTTTTTCCCTTATCGAATGACATTAAGTATAATGGCGCAAAAAGTGTTACAATCCAACAGGTGTTACAGTACAACATTCTGAAGTAAGTCAAAATGCATGAGTGATGTCAAAGTGTTAACTTTGAAGTGGCAGCTAGGGTCGGTGCCAATTGAAAAAGTAATAATGCTAATTATCTTTGTCACACTATAAAGGAAGATGTCAGAATTCAGATGATGTTGACATTGCACGGCAGAACATTGTGCACAGCTGTGATGGAAGTTATTTTTTTTAGGGAAGATACTATGAAGCGTTTTGTTGTGAATTATCACAAGTCACAACATCCTGAAGCGATTTAACCCGCGACTTACTGGGGGGTGGGGGGGGGGGGCTATTCTTTGCCCCCCCCCCCTCCCGTTATTTTGCAATAACTCCTAAAGGAACACCGGTATCGTCATCAAACTTGCAGTACCTTCTCTCAAATTAATTCTACACATGTTGGCAAAAGGAAAAATATGAGGCTATAATAGGTCAACCGGGAATGACGTCAGAGTGACGTCATGTTCTTCGATTTTTGTTGCAAAATAATGGTTGGCGGAAAACGCCGTCAAAGGTATGATGTTTGAGATAAACTCAATTGTCTTATATAAACTTACTGACAATAGACCGGTCTATGAAACTGCTGTCTCGGATTTTTGAGGGTATTTTTAATTCAAAATTGTGAGAAATCAAAATACATTTTTGTTTTTGTTTTTACACAATTTTCAAGAAAAAATCAGAATTATCCAAAAACAGGAATACATGTGATCGAGACGTATGCGATGAATATGTGTACCAAATTTAAAGTCGATATCTTCAGAAATGACTGAGTTATCACCTTTAAATGACAAAAATCGACCACTTCTCACAGCATTACTATGCATAAAAAACGCATTTCCATTTTTGCTTTTTACTTCTATTTATATGAAACAAACAATGTTCTAAGGTCATTTTTCGCGTTCTAGACGAACAACGAACCCATACACATGTGTTACAACGCCTAATGACTGTAATCTGCAGTTTGACCTCGTGACCTCGGATGACCTTGACCTGACCCAAGATCATAAACAGCTTAGAAAGGTACTTAGAAGTGTCAGACACACGAATCATACCGATTTATCGACAGCTTATGCGTTTAATATCGCAATTTTGCGCGACAATTCCATCAATCGAGACCTTATGACACGGTCAAACATTTTGTACTTGACCTGACCTGTGACGTCATCGGTGAACCTGAGGTCAACAATATTACGTTACCCTCGATAAATTTCCCATGGCTATCGAATGCCGTTTTATTTATTTTTTCTCATTCGGTCCAGTAGTTCCGGAGATCCGAGGGGGGGGGGGGCAAAAAATAGCCCCCCCCCCCCCAGTAAGTCGCGTTATGAAATATACCCCAGTAACTCACGGGTTAATGTTTTGCCAAAATTTGAGAACAAAAATGTAGGGGGGGGGTGAAGCGTCAGCAAAAAACTGTTGCACGGGGTGGAGGTAACACATAATTAGAACAACTGAACACTGATTTATAGTTTTTGTCAGGGAATATTTGAGGGATAATCTCCCCTGGCTCAAGAATGTTGACGCCCCCTGGCGGAGCCTCTGCATTTAAGGGGTAAAACGCCTGGACCTCTGAGCGATTACCTTTCCGGTACTTAGACATAGTATAGTGATAAGTCTGATGAGCTTGGCAACGGCAAGCTTCATCAATATTATTTTTGGATACAATGAGGTCTGAGGTGACGTTCATAATTTCAGTGTTAGGAATGCCCTAACGGCATTGCGATGATTAATATTCTGGCTTAGCCAATCAGTAGTGAAATTTAGTGACATTTACATTTTGACCTCTGACATTTAGTGGTGCTTTACCAGAAATCAGATGCCGCAAACATCCCAGTCTTAAATGGCGCAGCCAGTCCGGATTTTGAAGTGAGCGCAGCTTGTCTAGTCATATTCATCTCATATTTGGACGTCATTGGCTATAATCAATCCTATCCTGATCGGGCATGTGTCATGACAACGCTGCATCAGTGTCTACATTGAGCTGCATCTTAGCGATCCTACAAATTTATTTATATCAATGTAACCACTAACCAGTTCATTGGTATGTATTAGCCAGGTTTAGCTCAACATCATTTCATACTGCTAGTGACTGAACCGCTAGCTCCTATATACCTTTCTTTTTCTAACAGATGGTTTATCATTGTCAGGCTTTCAGCCAATCACAACATTCCAGTTTGGAATGTGTTTAATTGAATTGAAGTTGAACGCGACAAGTTACAAAATATTACATTTTGTGGTTGGGGTTGGCAGTGGGGGAGTTACATGTCTGTGTTACCCTTGTAAAACGCTGGTGGATGGTTGGTTTAATTAATTGAATTATACTAATGCGAAAGATATCAATATCGTATCATAGTGTATTGACTGATGTGTTATAAATGCAGTGTTCCTACTGCACTCTGCAGTCTGCAGTCTAGTGTCTATCTGACTGAGCAAAATTGTGTAAGTAACAAAAGGCCAAGAATTATTACTTTAACTCGTAACCGTAAGTAACTATTTAGTATTCATTGATACAGCACACCGGTTAGTGTTTTACAACCTGCTAGACTGCTATCAGTATTGACTATTGAGCTTGTTGATTGGTTTGGCAACTCAATTTTAATAAACATCTGTTTTACTTTTCAGTCCAACTCAAGAACCAACTTCAAATGAGCCTCACTTATTTCATATTTGCATCCTCTCATATAGGGCTATTCAAATCCATAGCAATTAACAATAGTGGTAAAGTAAAGATGCGTACCTGTGCTGGTGCAAAATAATAATAATAATAATAATTATTATTATTCTTCTTATTATTATTATTGTTATTAGGAACATATATATTTGAATATAGCTTACAATGCAGCTGGATGCAGTAGATATTTATGAGAATGCAATATTCATTCATGTGCCTTGATCCAGAGTAAATAAAATAAAAGTGTTTACATATATGATATACTATTATGATGAGTTTTTGAAAGTCAAATACATTTGAATCAAAGTCGTTAAGTTAGTTGAACGTGAGGTAAAAATGAGTCGACTCAAGCAATTTTCACATGAGTCAAAGTTGAGTCGACTAAACAAAAGCAAAATCCCGCTTGAGTCAGAGTTGGAGTCAGGGGTAAAAGCAAATGAGTCCAAGTTGAGTGGACTAAAAAAATTGTCCCCCTCGCTTGAGTCAGAGTTGAGTCAGGGGTAAAAGCAAATGAGTCAAAGCTGAGTCGACTAAAAAAAAATCCCCGCTTGAGCCAGAGTTGAGTCAGAGTCCCTACGTAAATGAGTCAGAGTCGAGTCAGTCTAAAAAATCTGAGTCGAGCACAGCCCTGGTGTCTAGTAATTACTAAAAATCAATGATAATAATGTGACTTGAGTTACAGGACATAGCAAGGATGCCTTTTTGCGCCATCGGGGGTGCAGCAACGGCTGACATGCCAAAAAAATGATTAAGATAACGATTCAGATCCTATACCATTTCATAAATTTACCGAAGATTCACCTATAAGAAAAGTATAAGGGGCGCATGGGAGCCCCAAGCCCCCCCCCCCCCCCCCCTGACCCGGGTCGCGCCCACCAAGCGTGCGTAGGGCGCAACTTTTTATGTGCCCCCCCTGACCGAAATATTGGATCCGCGCCTCTCCTGTACTATGTCACGAGAAGGAATAGCAATGCCAAACAAATACAATATATTTTATGAGGTTTATGTCTCCCTAGGCAATTCATTGCGATACATTGACATTTTCCACGCCGGGTAATGACATCAAAGATACACTTATCATCATTTCGAGCGGTGGTCGACCGGGGCGACCGTATCTAATCGTTGAACTTTGCGCAGATACAACAGCAAATATTTGTCTGATTGCATTTTTTTTCAGCGGCATCCTGCAGAGCGGTTAATTTGTGACATATTACATATTACAAGTTTTGCAATCGACCGGTAAACAAAGAAACTAAGCGCGATCTAAGCTTCAGGCACGCGCGCACTAATGTTGTGTACGGCGGCCGGCCGGCCGCGTCCCTCGCCTTCTACGTCACAGCGACTCCGGGGTCGCGGCTACTAAATTAGTGTTTGTCACCACTTTTTCGGCCGGAGTGTTCTACCTGGTTTATACAGCCTTGGGCTATACCATATCCAAAACTAAATCATAAACAAACATTTGCAAGTTTTGGCCCAAATATCACTGTCTCATCTGCGGCGCAATTTATTTCACATCATGCTTTATAAAAAATAATAATGCAAAATTTAAATAAATGCTCTATTCTCTTAAAAAGCAAAACGTCCAGCATTAATGTTTTGGAACTTGAAATTTGCTATTATAATAAATATTATAAATATAATTGTATAATCTCACCACTGTCCTATTTGAGCATATTGTAATTAAGTGGCTCATCTATGAGGTGTCCTTGTTGTCGCGCCACTCTAGCCCACGGCCTACTAACCCACTGAACTCTATAATAACTAACCGCCTATTTTTATGATTCGATGACGTCATTGAAATGTCTACAGGGTTTTATAACTGCAAATATTCATGAGAGCTGTCTGGCATAGTTGAAATGTTTTATTTATATTTTTATTTAAATATTAGGTATTTTTAAGCAGCAATTACTTGTCAGTTATCAAGAAAGGCATGGATAATTTTTAATTAATAAACAATCAAGCATAGCAATGTGATTACTGATGACGTCATTTTGTCTGCCCTTTTAATTTACTCTCGGGATGGTAGGATCATATGTAAGGCCTTGATAAAATCACGCCTCTATACAGTAAACACGCAGTGAGCCATTGTTAGTGTTGGCTAGTGTTTGATTATTACGGGCTATTCCGAGGTCTTTTTATAAGAAATATCCTGTTAATTATATCTCGCCGACTTCTCTAAGTTATACATACTGATACCCTGTGATTGGAAATATTAATTGTGGTGTAGGTGGACTCGGGAGTCTGGAATCGGGAATGAAAATAGCTGCCAGGCTATTCAAGTTTATTAGTATTTCTTATTGTTTTGTTTTATCGCATGGGTAGGTTAGGTACATGCTTCTTACTTAGGTGTTTCAGCTTTTTCAGCACATGCCTAAGATTCATATCATAATGCCTGACTAATAACAGATAGATAGCTAGATATACTTGTATTCTGGACATTATGTCCATTTCCACAGGGTATCATTTATTCATACAGCACATCAGTAGGGTTACAAGCTACATCACATACTAAGGTTACTTGTCAGTTCCATTTATTATATAATTTATTTACTGCATCAATGATCGCAATCAGAGCGATGTCAAACGACTGCTGCTGCACCGCTGATTAGCCAACAGATTAGTTTGTGTTAAAGGGAAATAATGACCTTTTGATTTTGTTAGCAACAATTTCTTAGGCTCCCGTTATATTTTTAAAATTATTTTATTTAAATTTAAGAATTAAATAAAATTATTCCCAAATTCAAAGTTGTAAGTTTGGAAGAAATACAAAACAAGTACCTTGTGTACATCATGAAGGTCATTGACAAATTCGTCCTTCCCTACCATTGTTAACATCGAGTGCGGCATTTGTGGAGCCTCTGTGACATTTCCGATCAAACTGAGCGCTGCTCGGACACCCGCTAGTAGCGCTTTCGTTCTCCATGGCAACCAGGCGTCAGCCAATCAAAAGCTAGAAAGGGAATACGTTCTGGCTTTTCATTGGCTCACGCCTGGTTGCCATGGAGAACGAAAGCGCTACTAGCGTGCGTTCGAGCAGCGCTCTGATCCGTGAAGCAATCCGTGAAGCATCCGTGATGCATGACTGACTATCAGTATAAGTCATGAATAACAACAACATGCAAACTATACCAACTCGAATAAAATAAGAGCGGAATTAATTGAACCCCAGGCAAGCTAGTATTCGCAAAGCACTCGGCACTGCGCCACAATGGCAAAAGGTGAGGGAAATGCATATTGGATACAATATTATTACGTCACAAGTTTCTGAAGTGTCAACTACTATGAAATACAGTGATAAAATACCTTTAATAATGATTAACAAGAAAATTCAAACTTAAAAACAATCATTTGAATAAGTCTTTAATTAGCTTTCAACTCGAAATCAGATATATTTTGCAATGCTACACAAGAATGGCACCAATGACGTCATTAACAAAGCCTGCTACGGGACTTGGGTATACTAATCAGGAACAACTCGCCAAGTGCGCCGAGATGGTTAAGTGCGCCGAGAAGCATGACAATGACTTTGTAAACAAATCGCCGACGCTAAATAGGTCGCCGTCGATGTGCATCGATGAGCTTCTGATTTAATTGCCAGTTTTGTGTTATTGTTCGTTAGTTTTTTTGGGAAAAATTATTATTTTTCATGATAAAATAAAGCATAGTGTTATATACAGCCACAGACAAACTATACACAACTCCTAATGTTGAAAACAAATGAATCGAATTGCAAAAATTGAGGGTCGCAACCACTAACTATGCCGCGTTGATGTGCATCGATGAGCTTCCGATTTTATTGCCACTTTTTCCAATCGCTGTTAGTTTTAGAAGATCGCCGGGCATATAATCACAACAAGCAGAACGCACAATATATTTTCCACTCCATTGCGTAAAAAAATAATACGGGAAAAGCCCGCAGTTTGATGAGGACCAAAAGTACTTGACAAAAGGTCAGAAATAGTGCAAGTACCGGTCGTTAAAAGTGTGGAACGCTTATCAACTTTAACTTGAAATATCTTTCGGTAGGAAAGTTTTCATGCAAAATGTGATGAATTTACAATATATTTTGATCTCGTCTGGCGATTTCAAGTGCTAACTCCATTTTAGTGGAAAAAGGTCATTATTTCCCTTTAACGTGTTTCACTGATGTGTATCGGCATGTGCGTGTGTGTGTTTGTATGTGTATGCATTGTTTTATTTGTATACGTCTCCTCATGAAATTATACAGACCCATGAGGGTGCAAAATAAACTGTATTATTAATATTATTATTATTTAGTTAATATTAATTAAGTATGCATTGATTCAGCAATTCACATACACATTGCGAGTCATTGTGAATTAATCATTCATGAGCCACTCATATTAGCCGTGAGTCACTGTGAATCAACTCACCAGCGTTAATGTCAAGTGATTGAATCATGATTGAATCATTCATTATGGTCCGTGAATCACTGTTAATCGACTCACCAGCGTTAATGTTGAGTGATTGAATCATGATTGAATCATTCATTATGGTCCGTGAATCACTGTGAATCGACTCATGACAAATATGAATCATTGACAAGTCTGGGTGAGAGCCGTCGCTGGGTTCGGGCGAGCCGTCGCTAGGTGCGGGCGAGCAGCCGCTGCCTGGTGTGAGCCGTCGCTAGGTGCGGGCGAGCAGCCGCTGCCTGGTGTGAGCCGTTGCTGGTTGCGGGCGAGCAGCCGCTGCCTGGTGTGAGCCGTCGCTAGGTGCGGGCGAGCAGCCGCTGCCTGGTGTGAGCCGTTGCTGGTTGCGGGCGAGCAGCCGCTGCCTGGTGTGAGAGCAGTTGCTGGTTGCGGGCGAGCAGCCGCTGCCTGGTGTGTGAGCCGTCGCAAGGTGCGGGCGAGCAGCCGCTGCCTGGTGTGAGCCGTTGCTGGTTGCGGGCGAGCAGCCGCTGCCTGGTGTGAGTGCCGTCGCTGGGTGCGGGCGAGCCGTCGCTGCCTGGTGTGAGAGCCGTCGCTAGGTGCGGGCGAGCAGCCCCTGCCTGGTGTGAGAGCCGTCGCTGGGTGCGGGCGAGCAGCCGCTGCCTGGTGTGAGAGCCGTCGCTGGGTGCGGCCGAGCCGTCGCTGCCTGGTGTGAGAGCCGTCGCCTTTGTGAGTGTGAGAGCCTTTGTGTAATGATTACGTCTTAAATGTTTATGTCTTAATGTCTGAAATGCTGTAATGCTTATGCTTATATCTATAAATATGTCTTCCCCCGTTGCCTCAGCTATTCTGCTTAGCGTGTTGCTGCAAGCAGGAAAGCGATGGGTGATACTCCGCCACGGGCCACCCAGATGCGAATTCGGAACATCGGGTGATACTCCGCCACGGGCCACCCAGATGCGAATTCGGAACATCGGGTGATACTCCGCCACGGGCCACCCAGATGCGAATTCGGAACATCGGGTGATACTCCGCCACGGGCCACCCAGATGCGAATTCGGAACATCGGGTGATACTCCGCCACGGGCCACCCAGATGCGAATTCGGAACATTGGGTGATACTCCGCCACGGGCCACCCAGATGCGAATTCGGAACATTTTGGTTTCAAGTCGCTCGCGTTAACGAACTTGAGCTGCACGATGCCTCTGGATGTTCCCTTAGAGGAATTTGTGTTTATTATTTTACCAGAGAGCTAATGGTCGGGGTTATGATCCACTCTTCCAGTAGCATTTATACTTGGGGACCCTGACCAGATCCTATCTGGGATTTGAACGGGAAATAATGCTGCCAAAGAATTACCAGTTCATTACAGGGTTTAATTCCAGCATCTGACCAGGACCCGGCTAGACGTTCAAGTGTTTGCGCAGTCGGGTTGGGTGGCGCTCCACTATTGTGTCTGGACTGATGATGATGATTTGGGCTTTCGGGGCTTCAGCAACTCAGGCTTTGCGGCGTGTCTGGCCTGTCCCGAGCCGGACGCCGCTGAGCTGGACGTGCAGCCCGTGCACGGTGCGGCGGCCAGGGTGGCGCGCGCCCGTACCACTGCTGTCTGGCCGGCTAGCTGGTGCAGGACGCTGATGGGCGCGCGTCTGCCCCCGCCGGTGACAGCGGATGACTGGAACACTGCGATCAGCGTGCACCAGCTGCGCGCTGGGCACTGGTCAGTGGTCCAGCTCGGCTCAGTATCTCCATCGTATCGGGCGTAACCCCTCCCGGCACTGCGAGCAGTGCAGCGACGAAGATTGCAGGGCCGGCCTCTGCCTCGTGTGCCGGGAGGAGGTGGATACGCCGCGGCATATTTGTATTTGTATTTGATATTTGTATTTGACGTTGGACCCCATCCACGCCGAAGCGGGCTATTCCGGAGCCACATACAAGCATGGACAACACGAATGGTACACTCATCCTAATATAAAATGAAGACAGTTTCACTACAGCACATACTCCCATACAGCACATACTTCAATACTCTCACATACACATTACATCACATACACTGCAATGCTCTCACACGCACATTACGTTATATACATCAGGCTACTCTGGTTGAGGCATGTTCTGTATCGCTCTTTTGAATGCGGGCATGGCTGAGTGACGTGTCGCTAAAGGCAGCTCATTGTAATTTTGTACAACATGATATAGAAATCGGCGCTTGCCAGCCTCTGTCCTCACGCGTGGAAGGGCCAGGTCAGAGTTCTGTCGCGTAGAACGGGAGCGGAGATCAGAATTGACATGAAGCTGGGAAGCAAGAGCCTGTGGTTCCCCGGTGTTTCGAATTTTGTGTAGTAGATGTAGGGAGTGCTGTCTGTATAGCTGCTGGGCAGTGGGCCAGCCAAGCTCAGCTCGCACGTCAGAGATGTGATCAAATTTACGTTTGCCAGATATGACACGAAGGGCAAAATTTAGAATTTTGTCAAGGCGTTGTATGTTCCTCTGCGAGCCATTGCCAAATACTGCTAAACAGTACCGAACGTGTGAAACGACCAAGGCATTTACAAGAAGTGGCAACAGCTCGCGGGGGATGCTGTGCCGCACGTGCGATAGCCCAATGAGGATACCACTACATTTTTTTACCAGGGAAGACACGTGTGAGTCCCATGTGAAGTGCTTATCAAACAGAACACCTAAATTTTTGACGTATGTGCTCTCTTGTACTATGTCTTCGCGGAACTGAACAGCAACAGGGTAAAGGTCGCGACAATTTTGGCGGGATCCGAACGCTATTAATTCGGTCTTGCTTGTATTTACTTTGAGACCATGAGAGTGAAACCAGGTATCAAGTGCACTCAGGGTGTCCTCCAATTTACTGACCAGATCATTGAGTTGGTGTTTTTTGCCGGATAACAAAATTTGAGTGTCATCAGCGTACTGGACCACATGAGCATCCCCCGCGAACAGGCACATATCGTTAGCGAATATTTGAAAAAGTAAAGGCCCAAGAGACGAGCCTTGAAAAACTCCGATAGAGTTGGGGAGAGGCCTGGAGAAATGAAGGTTCCCACTCCCATCAGCCGTACAGACAGACTGAGTGTGACCGCAGAGGTATGATGTAAACCAGGTGGGATCGATGTTATATGTACGTAGTTTAGAGAGGAGCATAGAATGGTCGATGACATCGAAGCACTTGGATAAATCGAGGAGACAGAGAAGGGTGAGTTCCTGGTGGTCAATAGCCGAAAGGATGTGATCAGAAACAGTCAGAAGGGCGGTCTCAGTAGAGAGCAGGGAGCGGAACCCGTGCTGGGATGAGGAGAACAGGTGGTTATCCGACATGTATGAGTAAAGCTGACGTTGCACAATACGCTCAATGAGCTTTGGGAAGGCAGATACAATGGAGATAGGGCGAAAATTGGAAGCTTCGGACTGGCTGCCGGCTTTGTGTATTGGATGAATAATGGAATGTTTCCAGGGCGCTGGGTATTCGCCGGAAGATAGGCTAGTATTGATGATATGGAGTAAAACGGAGCCGATAGCAGCAAAGCAAAGCTTTATTACCTGAATAGAGATGCCGTCAGCACCACAGGCCCCTGAATTTTTCATTGAGTTGAGGAAGGACCGGAGAGCGGACAGAGAGATAGGCTGTAGTTTGAAGGCACATGTGCCGACACGAGGTAGACGGACAGGGAGAGAGGGGGGCTCACCTCTGGCCCGGACCTCACTCGCAACCCGGGGACCAACGCCCACAAAGTACTGGTTTAGCTCGTCAGGGGTGGCCTCTGGCACGATGCGGTCGGCAGACTTCTTGCCCGCTATGATTTGACGTACATTCCGAAATATGGTGGTAGGACCCAGCTCACGCACTCTCCTGGCGATGTCCTGCCTTGTGTCGTGACGAATGGCAGAACGGACCTGTTTGTTAAGCGCAATGAACTCAGGGGTCCTACCACTATGGACAAGAAGTCTGCGACGCTGTGCCATCAGGTTGCGAGTGGTGTCAGATACAGGGGGAGCGGAAGGGTTACGAATTTTGATACGTTTTAGAGGTGCGTGATGGTCGAGGATGGGGAGGAGACAATTTATGAATGCAGACCACTGGTCTGACACTTCCACGCGTGAGAACACTCCACTCCAGTCAGTGGCTCTGAGAGCAGCGTGAAAAGCCGATATATTAATGCGATGTAGGCGCCTAGATGAGACGAAAATCGGCTTACGGCGAGGCTTGGGGATGAACAATTTAGCTTGGATGATACAGTGATCACTATAGGGACATGGACAGACAGATACGTCACTCAAAAAGTTTCCCGTATTGGACACAAACACATCAAGTAGAGATCCAGACTCGTATGTGGGACTAGTCACGTGCTGGTGCAGGGCCAGGCTGTCTAGGAACTGATTAAATCTCGATTTACATATATCGTTGTCGGACGCTAGAAGGTTGCAGTTAAGGTCGCCAGTTATTACAATATTGTCAGTGGACGAAAGAAACACGCGTTGCACTTGAGTTTCAAGAAAATCGAGGTCGGCTGATATGGCGGCTACGGTGTGTCGAGGAGGTCTATATACGCAACCTAGGTTAAAACGACGACCGTGCGAGTTACTGACTTGTAACCAAAACGTTTCTATTTTGCCGTCGTTTTTGGCACCTACAACTGATTTAAGTGGTTTTACTTTCAAATTGTTTTTTATCAGTACAGCTATTCCCCCGTAACCACTACCGTCTGGACGGTCGGCACGGTGCAGAGAAAACCCCGGGAACGTGACGAAGCGTGAGCAAGTTTCGGGGCGAAGCCATGTTTCTGTGAGCACAGCAATATCACAATTTAATAATTCTAAATCATGACGGAGGTCTAAAATCTTAGGTTTTAGGCTTAAAATGTTCAACGCCATGATGTATAAGGCCCCGCGTCCAATCGTATCAGAGCCATGAGGTTGGCGTGTCACTTCAGTTGCGTTGTGCGCCTGTGCAACCGGATGCTGGCCGGCAGCGCTGACCAGAGGTGCTGTGGCGGCCTCCCCTTGCAAGGTGTGCCGATCTTGTTGTCGGTCGGTTGCGGCGAGCGCCGGCCCCGGCCGCTCGCTGGTAGTCGCGTCGGGGCATATGCTGCTGCCGTATCCCGCCCTGATGGCGCTCCGTCTGAAACTAGTGGGAACCATCCCGCCCACCCCAGAGGACGTCAGTAGCGGCGACGTCATCACGGTCGCATACAAGTCTCTACAGAGCCGCACGGCTACGCCGCCATCGGCGGCCTAAGGGAATTTACGACAGCCGAGTCTCGGCTGGACGGTGCGAGACGCCTGTGACTTGTGAGGCGCCTGAAGCTTTTCGGTTCGGCTAACGTGCGAACCGATAAACTGTATCTCAACCGGGTAGCCAAGTGAGGGGGACGCGCGCCCCTGCATACCGGTCCCCCACACCGACATTGGCCAGTTTATTCTGTCCGTTCGGGGCCGTATTTAAATTGCTGGCTGGCTGGGGTCTGCTGGACTTCCTTGGGACAGGTTGATTGAGTGTCTGCAGTTGTCTCCGGTACACATTAGTAACTCTACTTGTGTAGAACACAGGGACGTAGCGAGGATTTTCCTCAAGGGCATGGGGTGAACGTCATATTTGGTCGAAATCGCTTGTTTTGCATGCAATTTTTTTGGGTTTAAAGTCGCCCATATCTAACGTTGAATCCGTCGCTGCGGGCCGTCCCCCTCCACTGTCCCGGTAGAACGTCATTTTGTGTCCATATGTTGCCTCCAAAATCATAAAATTTGCAATCTGTTCGGCGCATCTTGGGCCTAAAAATGGGCGGCTCGTCCACTACAGACATGCTAATCGGGACCGTAATGAACGCTTTATTAAGCATTATCATGCCTTTAAAATCACCATTTTGTTATCCACCAATCATCCCCTATCATAATACCTTAATTCCGCACCTCATTCCATGTCCACTCCCGCATCATCGTATTTTATTTTCTCCCATCCCTATATCCGCTTTGCACTGCAAGCGGCTTTCTCCCGTTAGGGGTGTCCCCGGTCTTCGCTTGATGACGCCACTTATGAACCTGCGTAGAAACATGCGCAGTCGGGGAGAAACATGCGCAGTCGGGATGAAGCCACCTGGTATATATCGTCTCAAGGCCATAGAGACTAGTTAGACCCGTCCGGAGTAGGCAGCGAAATGCGTGATGTCACGGGACCGTGACGTCACACGCTCCCTATTCAAATAGTGTTAACCCTATTTGTAACAGGCTCCTGGCTACCCCTATTTGTAACAGGGGGGGGGGGGGCGGATTCCGCCCCCCCGGAGATCTCGAGATCTACCCGTCCGATTTTCAAAAATGAAACGGTGTTTGGTTGCCCTCAACACGATCTACATTTCTAAATAATAACAAAATCTAAATTTTGGATAGGGGGGCAACAGGGGGGCAAAAACGACACATTTTAGTGGTATTTTTGATCCAACATAGCTTTCATGTTTATCGACCGATTTTAACACAACTAATAGGAATCGATAGCGATTGAATTGGAAATTGATATATAACGGTGATGTTTGAAAATTCAAAAATCATAGGCGTGTGCAGGTCACTCAATATGGGGGTGAAGTAAATGCGTAATACAACCATTTTTTGATGCTGTTTTTTTGATAAATGAAATGGTATGTGATTGTGACATTAGACACAACAGTTATAAATCATATTTTTTGCCATAGGCGGTACCAGGTTAGTGAAAAAGGGAGGTCAAATTGGGAACAAAATATTAACCGCAGACAAGTTGCTACCCAGCACTATAAATATGTTACTGATCGTAGATAGTTCCTTTTTGCATGTTGTACTTCATCATAGGCGTATCCAGGATCCAAACTGTGGCGGCGCAAGACTTTTTGATAAGTATATTATCCGCTATTATGATACTAACTAGTCAACAGTGACTATTTCACTTACAACTTCAATTAACATTGCTTACCCCCATTTGTACCCTACCTGGACTCGCCTATTATCTTATAATCATTCGTAGAGTAGCCTGTGGTGCGTGTTTCATCCGAAACCTGCAGTATGTGATGTCATTGTACGCCCATGCCTCTTAGTTTCCTTGCAATAATATGACTCCCTTTTTTCCATTCCTGAGCGCGCCTCTGCAAAAAATGACTGTATTCCCTTTTCTGGCCTCATATGTGCATATATAATTATAAGCTAAACGTCTATTGCGCCCTTATCGCTGGCATATCGTCATCACCATGTCAGTCACCCCCCATTTCATGTGCCTAAACACACCCCTGAAACTCTTTATGTAATACATTATGCAAATAAGGGAAGCAGAAGCTATCTTTCACATCTTGATAGCTATAAATGTCCCTTACATCGCTCTATTGGCTTCCCGCCAAGCATTGCATACTTCCTGGAAACCCCCCTTTTCAAGCCCCTGAAACCGCCTCTGCCATGCAATTTTTATATTTCAATAACATCAACTAATTTTCACTTGTTGCAATCACCGTAAACCGATGTAACTCCTTCATACTTGAGGAAGTTAGGAAGAAACCGTGAAGATCGCATTTCCGTATTATCGCCAAATGTCGCCTCCGAATCCACCCAAAACTGTGCCATGGAACCGCCTCTGTTCAGGTTAAGAGTTCAAAATTTTAACTCCAAATGTGGTATTCAATTGTATGAAAAGTACCAAAATTTCATGGGCCTGCTCCCAGCCGTTCTGGAGATATCTGCGAAAAACATGAGGGGGGGGGGGCGGAATCCGCCCCCCTGTTACAAATAGGGTTAAATCGGTCTACTTTCGCGTCTTGCCATTTGCATACCTTAGGTGCCAGAGGGATTAACTGAGCACTAAATGATAGATTGAAACGTCCTCTACAGCTCGCTTTTGGGACATTTTCTCCTAAATTGCAAGGGTGAGCCGCTAGACGATGTCAAAGCGAGGCATGCAACCGAGCGAGGCCCATGCCCATATAAGGCAATGTTTGGATTTTAGCGACGGTGAACTGTCGCTGGATGCTGTTTTTGGTTGAAGTGCGAATTTTGTATTATTTAACCTGGTTGTTGATGAAGTAAGGTGACTTGAGGATACTTTGTAGTAGTATCTATCAGGTGAAAGTATTTTTAAATCTGAATTACACTTTTTTCACCTACAATTATATTGAAGATCGTTGAGTGACGAATGCGCCACCGTAAATAAACATGGCGGCCGCGCCGGTCGAAGGCGTAATTATTTTCGTAGACCGAGAAGTGCCACGAGACGGTCTACGAAAGGAAATACGCTTCCCCCGATTCGGTCACCCCATTGGTGGAAATCGAGCTGGAAAGTGACACCATAGGACAGGGTGGACACGTTACGGAGATAGCCATGACACCCCTCTGATATCGCCTTGCATTCACCTACGGGCAACTTGCCATCAGTCCGAAGCCTGAAATTAAATTGATATAAGGCTGCACTGCAAAACACTTGATGAAGAAACAGCGGTACGACGCCGGCTAGCAAGTGTGGAGATGTGCGTATGTGTACTCTGTGCGTATGCACACTGCAATAACCATTTGTTTAACTTGAAGACAGCAGTTTGACAAAGGACAGCAGTTCGATAAAAAATAATATTGTTTGAAGGAAATATTTATATTTTGTGCTATCTTGAAAATAAATATTATTTGAGAACATCTACATTTGTATGATGCAAAATAGGTACGCTTTGACGACTAAAGCCTGTCGCGACCCGCCGTGGAAAGCAAGAAACCGTTCCTAATTTTAGCGTCAAGTTGCGCGATTGAAGAATGTTTCCAATATTGTTTATTGGAAACATCCGTCAACATTTATATTGTAAGAGAGAGAAGCTGAATTGCTTTACTGATTTGCTGTTTTATGTCTGTTTTTGTGTTTACCAATGCAGCTTTCACCATGAAAATGCTGGTTAATAACTGTTTTTAGCTTATGGATATAGTTATGCCGACCGCCTTCGCTCATCTCGGTAGTGTGACGGGTAGCGCGTTAGACTTCAGTCCCGCAGGGGCAATTTTTCGATGCTGTATGTTTGTGCAATTACAAGTTAACGATATCTATCAATCATTTTCTACAGCAAGAAGTCGCTTGGATATCGCCTAGTGTCGAGCGGACTTAAAGGAAATAGTTCACCTTCACCATTAGTTTTAAACTGAGATAGCAGTTTTGTAGCCCGTGTTGGGAAACCCCTATCTGGAAGTTTTCTCGACTGAAAACACTCCAGCCGAATATATTTGA
This sequence comes from Chirona hameri, assembly GCA_036785665.1. NCBI lineage: Eukaryota > Metazoa > Arthropoda > Thecostraca > Balanomorpha > Balanidae > Chirona > Chirona hameri. The sequence goes on along the minus strand of JAXIVJ010005448.1, from coordinate 25,497 downwards.
GTTTTTAGCGAAGGAATGCGGTGCTGGCGAAAGAATGTTGTACTGGTTCTAGCCCGGGCAGAGGCTATACCATCAGCCAATCAGCTTGCAGCTGGTGCTAGCAAGCGAATCGCCGGCCGCCGGTTGGCACATCTCCAATGCGAGTCTATCTTTACGCGACTACTTTCGAATCTGATTGGTTGAACCATTTTTTACATTCGCGTGATGTCAGGACTCTGACTCCAGAGAGTATGCATATAGTTTTGATAAACAATAAAAATGTATGGCCTTCTGTCCTGAATCGGCGCGATATAAGGCCATTTTTGACAATATAAATAGAAATTGTATTAAAAAATATAACCTAATCGTGTTGGGTAAAAAATTTCCAAGGTGAACTATTTCCTTTAACTTAGAAGCATTATACAAACAATTGTCGCTAGTTATATTTCGCCGGTATAAATTTCATGGTTTTTCATGGTATATACCGATTGAATATCCATTAGAGTTATTATTTTGGCCCAGGGCCCCAGTTGCATCCCCTAACTCCCCATCTCCAGACCACACACGCCTTCGTATTCGACGCCCACCTGGGACACACAGACCCGGCATAGGCATGCACTCATTTTAGGCGAAAATAACACCAGCCATCACCGTTTACTCGGCGCAGCGCGGTTGCAGGCCTGCAGCAATAATCCTACAGCAGCACAGATACATGTGTCTATGGCCTTACGCAGCAGCAACGAAGGAATTATTGAAAATGAATCGAGAACCTTTAAAAAACAGAGCCCCCAGCTTGCTTCAATTTTTGGCTCGTTTTTTCGATCTTTGTACAAACTTGGCGCTGCCTCTGCGCCAGAAACTGTCGCAGATAAACATTTATGATAACGAAAACGCGAAAACGGAAACCGTGTCTCGTTTTTGTGTATTTTTTGTTGTTGTTGCTCGATTTTTTCCTGTGACTTGTTTATGATAACGGATGGCTCAGAATTGGCAAAAAAAAATCGAGCCGTGGCTCGATTTGTTTTTAGAAGAATTGCCTCTGGTCCCGGAGAGTAAAAATCCATAGGTGAAGAGTACAACTGTATTGTCAGGCAAGTTAAGATTTTCATTTTTGTTTTAATGATTTTACTTGGAAAGTAAAAAGCCTGATTTGTAATAGATATTAAATCCTTCTGAGGAAAATTTAATTATATTTTAACTACAATGTCAGTAAGATCAGGCGAAAAGAGAGCAAATTTTCTGAACAAATATGAAGAGAGCAAAATTCTTTGGACCCAAAAAGTCCAGAAAATGGCCCAAATTCCAAGGCTGCCCTCAACGATCAGTGCTCGGGCCTCTGTTGTTTGTCGTGTATGGCAACGACCTCCCGGATGCGATGCAGTGCAACATTCAAATGTTCGCAGACGACACAACGCTCTACCGACCTGTGAGACCCCTCCGATGCCGAACTGCTGCAAGCTGACCTCAATGATGCCATTGACTGGTCAAACAAGTGGCAACTGCACTTCAATACAGGGCAATGTAAATGCATGCACGTCGGAAGGGACAATGTCCAACAGGCATACTGCATGGGCAACACCCAGCTGCAGCAGACTGCTGCAGAGCGGGACCTTGGAGTCCAGGTCGACTGCGAGCTGAAGTTCCGGGAGCAAGCTGCCGCTGCAGTGTCGAAGGCGTCTCAGATCTTGGCTGTGATTCGCAGGTCGTTTGAACGTCTTGACTCTGAAACGCTGCCACTCCTCTTCAAGTCGTTGGTGCGACCTCACCTGGAGTACAGCAACGCAGTATGGGGGCCATTTAACCGAGCAGATCAGCAACGAGTCGAACGAGTCCAAAACAGGGCCACCAAGCTGATCCCAGCGATCAAGGACCTCCCTTACCCCGAGAGGCTTCGCATCCTGGGTATGCCGTCACTTTACTACAGGAGGCGTCGAGGTGGCATGATCACGGTATACCCGCTGCTGCACGGAGGTGTCGATATAAATCCGGAGAAGTTCATCACGCTTGCTGCTGATGGCACCACCAGAGGCCATCCATGGAAGCTGAGGAAGCCTAGGGCCGAAGGAAGGACCAGGAGATGCGCCTTCGGCGTTATAATCATCAACGACTGGAACGCTCTCCCTACATCGGTCGTTGCAGCCAGCACGCTGAACACATTCAAATCAAGACTCGACACTCACTGGGCACAACTGAAACACACCATCCATATCAACGAGTGACGTAGTGTCACGGCCAAGAATATTGATGCGCAAGAGTCCTACAGGCCAAGTGGCCTTCAACATTCTCGTATAGTTATGTTATGTTATGTTAGGTTTGATTCTGCTATTTAACTTGGCCTCAATTCACTGCACCACATTAAATGAATTATCTTTTGTTTTGTAAATTCACGCGCTATTCCTTCTTGCCTATTGCCAACTGTCTACCTCAGGAGATCAGTAAAGTGCACAATTTAAAACCCTAACACATCTCATGCCGTCTGTGCTGTGCGTGTGGCTAAATAAATGAGGACACAGACAGACAGACAGACAGATAGACAGACGTACGGCTAGAAACTCAATTGATGAACAAATTTAAACCGAGATATTTGCGTCATTTAGCGGCCCCGCTCAGCTGAGGTCTCTAGAACCAATAGCATCGAGCTAATGCTAAAAGTTTTTTCGAGCGACGGCTATTTGGATCGGATTCGTCATTGCGAGAGAAGGAAAACATGCCCCCTTCTGGAGCGTGGTGTGGCCTGTGACCGAAATCCGTCCGCTCCGCTGGGCGATTACTGGTGTCCAGTGGTGGTGCAAGCCAGTGATAGGCAATTAGGGATTGATAACCCGTACTACCCGCGACACCTGTCGTACCTATAATACGGTTTTGTACCCGTCACACACCCGAAGTACCCGTCAAAAACCTACGGTGCCCGACATACACCCGTAGTACTCGGTTGTGCCCCTGGGGAACACGTGATAACCCCGTTATAGCCGGCACTCACCCATTATACCCGTGGCACACCTATGGCACCCGTTATACACCCGTTAAACCCGTGAAAACTCCACCCCGGCTTAGCGTATATGTTCATTCATATATGCCGTACCGTATGTCGAATGTCGATGACCTTCGTTTCGCAGTGATTCCGTGGTTGCTTGACATTGGTTGTGGCACTGTAGTATCCGTGGTCGGATCGGATTGGCTTTCGACTGGAGTGAAGCGATGTAAAACTCGTATCCGTAGTAAACTGTTTTTTGTTTACGGTAAAATATTTCTTAACACCGCCTTCTATGTTAGTTACAGCACAAGCCTTCGGACAAAACTGCACAACATAAAACTGTGTGTAACTATCGTATCAAATGCGTCGAAATGTACGAATTATACACCACTCGGTAGTATCCGTAAACTCGTTTGAAAACCTTAAAGGGCCTACTCACATCGCTTATTTGGGGTTATTGACACTGGTCTATAGAACATAATTTTCTGAATTGACCCATGATTTCGTTTCTCCAGATTCGCCCTAGATGCTGAGATAATCCAAAAACTCTAGGAACTTGCTGGGAGCAAAAAGTTATCGGGTAGACTCCAGAGGGCTTCCGCTACTAGAAGCACTGCAACTATCGATTAAACTGCTAGCATATTGTTAGCGCCGGCCAATAGCAATTCAACAAAACAGCACGTGCACGCTGATAGCAGCAGCCGAACAGAAACTGGACGGCCATCATGTTTTTCGATGATGGCCGTTTCGATGATGGCCGATGGCCATTTTTTTAAGAAGATATCAATTTAGAGCTACGCAACTTGCACATAATAAAGTTCACAGTGGCAAGAACGTGCTGTGAAAAACTTGTCTTTCTATCTTGCATGATGTGACCGTAATTGTATTGTCTTATATGCGCCGTTTTACATAACATCACCATATTGGCGATCGTTTTATAGATATCGAAACAAAAACTGAGCAAAAAAACAATATAAGTGAAAATTCAACTAAAGGGGCTCCAGATGTGAATTTCATCATATACAACAATCAAACCAGTAGCTACTTACCGTATGCAAAATATTTTTGATATTCCAAAACAGTAGGCACACTCGCTTTAAAATCACGTACATCACGTGCTTATAGCAATGTGGTACTGCAATGTAGAACTGCCGCTTTACTGTGTTAAATTCGTTCCGGAGAGACAGACAGACAGACAGACGCTTATCAAATAGTAATATAGCTTAACAATTTACGACTTTCTGTCCTGAATCGGCACATGACCATTTTTGGCAATATAAAAAATAAATTGTATTAAACAATATAATCAAATCGTGTTTGGAAAAAAAACAAATTGAAGGTGAACCATTTCCTTTAAAAGACCTTAGTAACTAATGACACATAACAAACATGCACAAACATCACACCATTTGTAGTTTGAACAAAACAATACAACTTTTTGAAAATGTTGTATTGTTTTTGCTGAAATTGTATTAGGAATATGCAAACTTGAGGATGAACAGGAGGCACTTTGAGACGAAATCCAATTATCCATATATTTTTGTATGATAGGTATTCAAGACATAACTACACCCATACTTCAAACTCAATAGGACCCATTAAAGGGAAATAATGACCTTTTGATTTTGTTAGCAACAATTTCTTAGGCTACCGTTATGGTTTTAAAATTATTTTATTTAAATTTAAGAATTAAATAAAATTATTCCCAAATTCAAAGTTGTAAGTTTGGAAAAAATACAAAACAAGTACCTTGTGTACTTCATGAAGGCCATTGACAAATTCGTCCTTCCCTACCATTGTTTACATCGAATGCGGCATTTTTGGAGGCTCTGTGACGTTTCCGATCAAACTGAGCGCTGCTTGGACATACGCTAGTAGCGCTTTCGTTCTCCATGGCAACCAGGTGTCAGCCAATCAAAAGCCAGAAAGGGAATACGTTCTGGCTTTTCATTGGCTCACGCCTGGTTGCCATGGAGAACGAAAGCGCTACTAGCGTGCGTTCGAGCAGCGCTCTGATCCGTGAAGCAATCCGTGAAGCATCCGTGATGCATGACTATCAGTATAAGTCATGAATAACAACAACATGCAAACTATACCAACTCGAATAAAATAAGGGCGGAATGAATTGAACCCCAGGCAAGCTAGTATTCGCAAAGCACTCGGCACTGCGCTAGAATAGCAAAAGGTGAGGGAAATGCATATTGGATACAATATCATTACGTCACAAGTTTCTGAAGTGTCAACTACTATGAAATACAGTGATACAATACCTTTAATAATGATTAACAAGAAAATTCAAACTTAAAAACAATAATTTGAATAAGTCTTTAACTAGCTTTCAACTCAAAATCAGATATATTTTGCAATGCTACACAATAATAGCACCAGTGACGTCATTAACAAAGACTGCTACGGCACTTGGGTATACTAATCAGGAACAACTCGCCACAATGGTTAAGTGCGCCGAGAAGCATGACAATGACTTTGTAAACAAATCGCCGACGCTAAATAGGTCGCCGTCGATGTGCATCGATGAGCTTCCGATTTAATTGCCAGTTTTGTGTTATTGTTTGTTAGTTTTTTTGGGAAAAATTATGATTTTTCATGATAATATAAAGCATAGTGTTATATACAGCCACATACAAATTATAAAATACTCCTAATGTTGAAAACAAATGAATCGATTTTCAAAAATTGAGGGTCGCAACCACTAACTATGCCGCCGTTGATGTGCATCGATGAGCTTCCGATTCTATTGCCACTTTTTCCAATCGCTGTTAGTTTTAGAAGATCGCCGGGCATTTAATCACAACAAGCAGAACGCACAATATATTTTCCACTCCATTGCGTAAAAAACCAATGCGGGAAAACTGAAAAGCCCGCAGTTTGATGAGGACCAAAAGTACTTGCAAGTACCGGTCGTTAAAAGTGTGGAACGCTTATCAACTTTAACTTGAAATATCTTTCAGTAGGAAAGTTTTCATGCAAAATGTGATGAATTTACAATATATTTTGGTCTCGTCTGGCGATTTCAAGTGCTAACTCCATTTTTGTGGAAAAGGTCATTATTTCCCTTTAAGTGCCGCCTTTGCCACGTAAATAAACGTTAGGTTGATATTAAAATATTAAATATCTGTTTGATGTTGAAAACATAGCTGAAGAAGACTGAAATGCATGTTAGAATTGAGGGAGATTGCCAGGAAGGGGGGGGGGGGGGGGGGGGTCCCAGCCCCAGATAAGCAGGATTTTAATATTAACCTGATTGTTAATATTCATATTGACATATATAAAAACAGTCAAATGCTCATATTAATTTATTAATGATGAAGACACATTTCTATAACTTCTTCAGTTGGTCATGACATTTTTTTATTATAACCAACTGAAGAAGTTATAGAAACGCGTCTTGGTCATTAATAATTAATATGAGGAGTTGACTGTTTTTATTAACCTGATTGTTATGGGAGTGGGAGCACCACCCACCTGGCTACCCCTGCCTAATCCAAATTATGTGGTGTCACTCTTATTATAATTTATAATCACTTGCTATCTATGCTTTTTATGAGCATATACTTTTATAGGCATGGACACAAACACCACATACAAAAGGGTATATTTAACATTTATATTTTCAGCTATTTATCTAAATTCAATTTCATGCCATTGATCAGCACAAAAAGGTGGCAGCCAGAGCCATGGTCAGCTGCTTTTAACACAATTGTATTTAGGTTTATGTTTAAGTTTATGGACTGAGTTTAGACAGGGTCTATTCAGATGTCTTTAACTTTGAAGATCGGGAAGTTGAAGCATGAGAGGGCAGGTGTCACACTTCTGTACACAACACTGTAGGTAGTATGACAAGCCTGAACGAGTGGCGGGTGGTGCAGCCTGGTTGATGACTTCATTGGGAGGGTATACTTAATGGTGTAGGCATGTTTACTACTCAATCAGACTTAGTGGCATAGGCCTGTTTACTACTTGATCAGACTTAATGGCAGGGCTAGGTTAGTTTAGGTTATGGTACCTAAATTAACCTAACCTAACCCCACCATTAAGTCTGATCAAGTAGTAGTAAACAGGTCTACACCATTAATTCCGATCGAGTAGTAAACAGGCCTACGCCATTAAGTCTGATCGAGTAGTAAACAGGCCTATGCCATTATGTATACTCTCCCAATGATGTCATCAAGCCGGCTTCACCACCTGCCACTTGTTCAGGCTTGTCACACTACCTACAGTGTTGCATACAGAAGCGACGCCTGCCCTACCAATAGCCAAGGTGTGGCTAGTGCAGAGTACCTACCTACCTACCAGGAAAGCTATGCAAACAAGAAAAATCAATTCAGGATATTATGGTGTATGACGTAACATACCTTGTTTTCTTAAATCAAATAAGCTGAGTTCAGAAAATGCTAAGTAATTCGGTCAGGGTAGATACTGATATAAGAATACCAACTTCAACTTCATTTAAAGTAACTTCAATGAAATATAACTGTTAAATGATAAGTGCAAAAAAGAGAACATCAAAATGACATGAGTTTATGAAAATAAATTACACAGTTTTCACTGGATGTAGAACCATAAAACAGCAGTAGCCATGGTCAAGGCTGTATAAACCGCCATGGTGTATATCAATATACACCAACCAAGTTGTTGTTGTTGGCTTAGGGCGCGTAGTCTATACACCAACCAAGATTCCTTTGCTATCCCGTAGCCCGTAGGTAAAGGAAAACGTAAACAAAAACGAAAGACAAATAAGCCGCAGAATGTACGAGCTCATGGAGAAAGAACCACCAAAATTGCAAGTAGTGGTTTTCATATATGCTGAAGGAATAATTTTGAAGATATGGCTATTTTTGTACAAGTCAAAAATATTATTAATACAATAGTGTCAATATATGAAAAATAAGTCTAAGAGAAAAAGGGGAAGTAGCAATCATTCTGTGTAATAATTTGGCAAAACTGTCTTACAACCGAGTACGGAGTCAAACAGAAAGAAGAGAAGCTTAAAGTTCTGTTGCGAGACTAAGAATAATTTTTAAGTGCTTCTTAAATAAAATTATTATGATTAATATCGTACTTTTTATTTCATAGTCCATTGTGACACCGCATTCTCACGCAGTCGAAGACCTTATTAGAAACGTACTTGATATTAGCCTTACTACGCTTACCCTGCCATCTATTGGTCGACTTTGTCATTGTTGCCAAGACGACGGCGATGAGGGGCGGCGGGGTGCGACTCGTGCTGGTGGCCGTCGGTTGCGGACGAAAGCTCGAATCGTGTTAAGCTGAAAATAATTCGAACGATTTTTATTGTCATTGACAAGGAGGTAAGTGTCGATATTTTGCATTCTACAGTGCCCATGGTATCCTTACTTTGCTTACGTCGCACGACGTCTCTTGGCACCCGTCCACGAAGGCTGGGTCACGGGTCTATTTTTAGCTGCGGTGTCTCGTGATGCTACGATGTGTCTGCAGCGTTTTATCATCAATACTCATGGATTTTAAAAGGAATATATTTTTCGGACATAGTTTATGCTCTTGTCAAGCTGCCAATGCATCCTTCGTTGACCAGCCGCCTGATATCGCATCAGCAAGCGCGTCAGCAGCGCTTCTGCTGTCCTGCAAGGCCATAGAGACTGCTGCCCTGGGCCGGGCTTGTAAGGTCTTGGGCCGGCACGTTTAAATCTATTATTTATGTATCATTTATTTATCATTTTCACGTTTCAAGTTGCAACTGATTTGTGGGATGCTTGCGAGGCTGTCTATTTCGTGAAACAACATAAAAAGCAATAATGTTAATATTAGCTTAGGATACCTTACCTATGCTAAGTCGGTTTCCTTTATATATACATCGTTTTCAATAGGCCATTACCATTCACATTGGGGAGCAACTCGGCGTAGTGGTAAGATACTTGCCTTCTGTGCCGGGGACCGTGGTTCAATCCCTCGGTGGGCCTCTGAAAAAGTCTGCCCGGCTCCCCATACCCCTTGGAACAGGGTGAGAGTTCCAATCAGCACCTTGGTCCCTAGAGGATACGGTGCTTGGTCCACAAACCAAAACCACTCACGTTGACATGAAGAGCGTTCGTCAACCAGATTTTTAAAGAAATGTCTTCATATTACTAGATTTTTCGCGACTACTTGTCAGGCACCGAACAGCATCTCCTGCTGGTTATGGCGCGCTTGCACGTTTCATAGCATTCTTCTGAAACACGTTATGTACCTACATAAATAATCATATTCGAGAAAATGCTCTTCGAGAACCGGTATTGACGTCACCTATATAGCTGCCCGGTTGGAGGCAAATACAGCGGCACATGTTTTTCGTAAATAACTCGTAAACGAAAAAAAGGCAGGCCACTGCTACTTCCTGGCATTTAAGCCAACGCAATAGCGGATCGTTTGACATGGGACAAAATCGGTCAGTAATTTTTTAGTTATATGGATTTTAAATCCAAGATGTCTACGAGAATCGCGGTCGGCGAAACGATATCTCAGGTACCAGTAGTCGGATCGGGATGATTCAAACGCCATTCGACATCTCTGGTAACCTGAAGCAAACTCTCATTGACCCCATTATGGTGACCTATGACGTCACGGAGAGGTCAAGTTAGGTTACATTCTAACTTGACCTCTCCGTGACGTCATAGGTCACCATTATGGGTCAATTAGATGTTTCTGACATCAGGTTACCCAGATATGCCGAATGGCGTTTGAACCATCCCGATCCGACTACTGGTGCCTGAGATATCGCTTCGCCGGCAGCGATTCTCGCCGCCATCTTCGATTTCAATTACATATAACTAAACAAATTACAGACCGATTTGATTTTTTTGTTGTTGTGTCAAACGATCTGCTATTGTGTTGGCTTACATGTCAGAAAGTAGCAGTGGCCTGCCTATTTTCGTTTACGAGCTATTTACGAAAAACATGTGCCGCTGTGTTCGCCTCCAACCGGATAGCTATAGTGTGACGTCACGACTAATTCGGCCAATCACCAGCCAGCATTTCTTTTGGCTTTTTTGCGATTTTTTTTAAAATGGATTCATTGTTTTGAATGAAGAAAATGGAACAGTGTAATGTGTAAAATAATGCGCTTCCAACGAATATTAACACCCACCTTAAGAAAATTGTCCCTACCCTATTGCTGTGCCCTGCCACTATCTTCGTTGTGTCGATGGCGTTGAGTGTTTTGCTAGGTGCCAGTGTTTGTGCGTTTGTGCTGTTTTGCTGGCTGAGTCATGAACAACTTTCGACATGATAATTTTCCATTGAGTTGATGCTTGACATCGATTTAATAAAATAACGCTTATAATAAGAAAGTCGAGTGAAAGGCTTTTAAACGTATATTTTTGACCGGGGTGTATTTGTTAAAGGGAGATAATCACCCTTTTCCACAAAAATGGAGTTAGCACCTGAAATCGATAGACGAGGCGAAATATGATGTAAATTCATCACATTTTGAATATAAACATTCCTACCGAAAGCTATTGTCAGTTTCCTACCGATAAGCGGTCCACGCTTATTACCGAGCGGGCGCGACGCGCCCATGAGGTTTCCCGCTTCTCAACTTACTAGACACATTTACATTTGACCTGGCCCGACCCGGCCATACATACATTTTTCGGAAGCTAATAACTTTGCAACCACTGCTCCGATTGAGATTGGGTCTTCACCATTGGATAGGTCCATCAAATCAATTTTGTTTTTGGTATGGTTCGTTCTGATAGAGGTGGTACCACAGCTCGTGGTAGTTGGCACACGCGAACGTCGAAATGAACAAAAAACCTTGCTAAAATGATTCTTCATCAAACATGGCTGTATTAATCAAGCATTGATTGAATGAAAAAAATGGAACAGTGTAATGTGTAAAAAAATGCGCATGGAAATGCGCATTGAAAAAATGCGCATTGAAAAACTCTGAACTGGAACCTGGTTCAAAAGGAATGCGGTCACCACTCCCAGCTTCGGCGTTAACCGGCCTCAAAAATCTGGGCAACACCTGCTACTTGAACGCCGTGGTGCAGTGCATCAACAACACGCCGGACCTCAACAACTTCTTCGCCAACGAGTTTCACCAGGACTGCATCAATCACGATGGTGAGCTGTCACGCGGCGAGGTGGCCCAGAAGCTGGCAGCTGCTATCAAGGTCCTCTGGAGTGGCCACTACAGATCAGCGGCGCTGCACGACCTGAAAGATGTGATAGGCCGACACCACGCGCGCTTCCGCGGCTCGGCGCAGCAGGACGCACACGAGTTCCTCCTGCACCTGCTAGATTTTCTGCATGATGACTTGAGCGAGGTGCACCGCAAACAACCGCTCAAGGGGAATAAGCACGATGGTGTGCCGGACGCGCGCGCTGCTAAGCTTGCGTGGGACGATTTCAAGGGCAGCAACCGTTTGTTCATCCTGAACCTTTTCTGGGGCCAGCACAAGTCGACGTTGCGGTGCTCGTCCTGTGGCCACCAATCGACCAAGTTCAAGACGCTTTCACACCTCTCCGTACCTATGCCTGCCAGACCGAGCTGCAGTTCGCTGTACGAGTGCATCGAGCTTTACTTGGCTGGGGACACCATCAGCGGCTGGACGTGTCCAAAATGCAAGAGCAGCACTGAGGCCACCAAGCGGCTTGACATCTGGCGCCTGCCGCCCGTGCTCGTCATTCATATACAGAGGTTTTGCAACGATGGCCTCTGGCGGAAAAACCAGCCAAACTTGCAATTCCCGCTGGAAAACCTGGACATGTCGCCTCACGTCCTCAACCAAGAGGCGCTATACCGTCACCACAAGTACCACCTCTACGGCGTAGTGAACCACTCCGGATCGATGGAGAGCGGACACTACACGGCCTTCTGTAGATGCGTCAACTCTGGCCGCTGGCACAAGTTCGACGACCAAGAGGTGTACCAGCTGAACAGCAGTGCCGTGCAGAGCCCGGCCGGCTACATCCTCTTTTACTCGACTTTCGGCAGGAAATCGACGGCCGGGTTTAGGCTTTAGCGAACGGCGTGTCTGCCTCTGATACATGTGATACATGTTTTCAGGGACCCATCATGGTTTGTCGTGTGTGTGTGTGTATGCCATATGTGTATGCGCATGTGTATGTGCTTTCTATTCTACCGCATTTTCTTATAATATAGAGAGCATTGATTTATACGCTGAAGCATGCAGCGCTCAGGACGTACTCCCTTTTGGCGGATTTGAGAAAGAAGATCATGAACAATTTAATACCACTGAATTTTTATGTTGGCATGCATTGAGGCCTGGCAATTTTTCTGGAGGACTAAAATGGCTATGTGTTACTACCACGTGTGCTCCCCTACCGTTTCATATTTCAAACCTGTTTTAGCTTTACCAGAGCGCGCTCGCTCGGTCATCGCCCAAAAAGGCGTTTTACTGGTATCGGTCGGTACTCAGCAAGTACTCGGTAACGAATTCAGTAAATTAGCTTTCCTACGCATTGCTATTTGTCATGACGGTATGCAATATGTTTCCTGCATTCTATCTTTTGCGAATATGTGCCAACAAATTATGAACAATCAACAATCTTTTGAAAAAAAGTGTATTGACATCTGTAGCTTAGCTTGGCACCGGCCGGCCAGTGCCAAGCTAAAAACTACGGCGACCTTTTTAGTGTCGGCGATTTGTTTACAAGTGCCCATTCAGCAACGTTGACAAGATTGATGCAAAAGCGCCAGATGCTGCGTTTTCCAATAGTGGAGGGAAAATACAGATCATTAATTTTCCCAAACTTCCAACTTTGAATTAGGGAATAATTTGATTTAATTCTTAAATTTAGATAACAATATTTTAACACCATAACGGTAGCCAAAGAAATTGTTGCTAACAAAATCAAAAGGTGATTATCTCCCTTTAAGCGACTTGCTTTTATATATCCCACGCCAGTTTTACCATGCGTCTTTTTTATTGAATTTATAGTGTTAAAACATGAAAGCCTGGAGGTCATTTGGGCCTTTTCGGTCTTTTGAATGCTCGATTTCGGGTAAGCTATTTTTCTGTGTGATCGTGATGATTTCGGCGCGTTTTTTTCAGCCGAGCTGTAAATCTGGCCCAATCGCAATCGTGTACTGTGATCATGGAATCGAACAAGAAGGAACAGCAGGGATACCCGATGCGGCGCGAGCGAAGTTTCCACGTGCATCCGAGTAGATCGGTAAGTATCAAACCACGTCGGTCATTGGTCATTGGTGTGAAAAAAACCTTAAATAACGCGAAGGTCGATAACTAGAATTTGACTTTTGGATGAGCAAGGACAATATCGATGTAATGATTTTCGTCACAAACCATCTTTAACAATTATGCTCACCATTGAGATAATGGCACTTTCCAATGAAGTTTTCCGTCTGTGTTTGTCTGTTTATCTATCGTTTGAATTCAAAGACGGTGGTTGATCTCTGCAAACTGCTCCACTGCCCGCCCACGAGGAGGCAGTGGAGGAGTCTGCTCGATGGCAGCGCATCGCCGGAAGTCTCCCGGAACTCGTGTCGTCAGTTATTTGACCCTGGAGCTCACTGAGAGCATGCTCACTGAGATCACCGTCCGAGCTCACAGTCGGTCTCTGGTCCAGTGACTCGACACTGAGTCATAGTCACTGAGTCACTGAGATCGCCGTCCGAGCTCACAGTCGGTCTCTGGTCCAGTGACTCGACACGGAGTCATAGCCACTGAGTCACTGAGATCGCCGTCCGAGCTCACAGTCGGTCTCTGGTCCAGTGACTCGACACGGAGTCATAGTCACTGAGTCACTGAGATCGCCGTCCGAGCTCACAGTCGGTCTCTGGTCCAGTGACTCGACACGGAGTCATAGTCACTGAGTCACTGATATCACCGTCCGAGCTCACAGTCAGTCTCTGGTCCAGTGACTCGACACTGAGTCATAGTCACTGAGTCACTGAGATCACCGTCCGAGCTCACAGTCGGTCGCTGGTCCAGTGACTCGAGTCGAGAATAAGTGACTCGACACGGAGTCATAGTCACTGAGTCACTGAGATCACCGTCCGAGCTCACAGTCGGTCTCTGGTCCAGTGACTCGACACGGAGTCATAGTCACTGAGTCACTGAGATCGCCGTCCGAGCTCACAGCCGGTCTCTGGTCCAGTGACTCGACACGGAGTCATAGTCACTGAGTCACTGAGATCGCCGTCCGAGCTCACAGTCGGTCGCTGGTCCAGTGACTCGACACTGAGTCATAGTCGCTGAGTCACTGATATCGCCGTCCGAGCTCACAGTCGGTCTCTGGTCCAGTGACTCGACACTGAGTCATAGTCACTGAGTCACTGAGATCGCAGTCCGAGCTCACAGTCGGTCTCTGGTCCAGTGACTCGACACTGAGTCATAGTCACTGGGTCACTGAGATCGCAGTCCGAGCTCACAGTCGGTCTCTGGTCCAGTGACTCGACACTGAGTCATAGTCACTGAGTCACTGAGATCGCCGTCCGAGCTCACAGTCGGTCTCTGGTCCAGTGACTCGACACGGAGTCATAGTCACTGAGTCACTGAGATCGCCGTCCGAGCTCACAGTTGGTCTCTGGTCCAGTGACTCGACACTGAGTCATAGTCACTGAGTCACTGAGATCGCCGTCCGAGCTCACAGTCGGTCTCTGGTCCAGTGACTCGACACTGAGTCATAGTCACTGAGTCACTGAGATCGCCGTCCGAGCTCACAGACGGTCGCTGGTCCAGTGACTCGACACTGAGTCATAGTCACTGAGTCACTGAGATCGCCGTCCGAGCTCACAGTCGGTCGCTGGTCCAGTGACTCGACACGGAGTCATAGTCACTGAGTCACTGAGATCGCAGTCCGAGCTCACAGTCGGTCTCTGGTCCAGTGACTCGACACTGAGTCATAGTCTCCGTGACGCTGGCTCTACACTGCACTGCTTAATTTGTGCCGGACATGCGAAATCAGACGTGGCGAGGCTCCATTTCGGTAACCGGAGAAAAGCAAGGGGATTACCGCGGAGATAATCATACCCCTTATTTATTTACTGAGCAGAAATATCAAAGGCAGGTTCCGCTTCTATCTTTCTGTGGAGAGAACTTAACGAGCACCCTTCTCAAATCACTTTCTTTTCTAATGAACTGGACCCGAACTTGAACTTGAGCTTGCAGTTTTACTGAACTTCTGAACTTCAATTCATGGCTCGCTCACAATGCCTTGATTCTTGCTCCAAAGCTCACT
Organism: Chirona hameri; assembly: GCA_036785665.1. Taxonomy (NCBI): domain Eukaryota; kingdom Metazoa; phylum Arthropoda; class Thecostraca; order Balanomorpha; family Balanidae; genus Chirona; species Chirona hameri. The sequence goes on along the minus strand of JAXIVJ010005448.1, from coordinate 10,337 downwards.
TTACTGCGGCCCATGTTCCAGAAGCAAATAATTTAATCCAATTTCTTGCACATTGTTATCTATAAGTACAAACTATGGCGCCTGCCAAATTTAAAGTCCAACTTTCAACTTTGGCTCGTGCAAACATGCCGCCAACTAATCGAGTTACTCGCATGCTCCGGACGGTACAAATTACTGAAGTTGCAAACGGACATTATTGCTGTGGAGGTCGATTCGAGGAGCTCGCAGCGCGGGAATATCGCCGCCATAAAGTGACCTCCCAGCCGGCTGTTAGCGCGTGCAGTGCCGAGCGGAGCAGACTTGGTGCTGGGTGGTGGCGCCTGCTATGCAGGAGTCAGCGTGAAATTTGCCATGTGCATTGTATTTGCCAGAATAAGCCAGCTGTCTCTGACTAATTCATAATTTGTGTTTACTTACTGGGTTTCTGGTAGGTATCGTAAGGGTTAAACATCTACTATAGTATCTTTATAAATTATAGGTATCGTGGCGTCTATTTTGCTCATCATTTCTATATTGCTTGACATGCTTTGATTTATCAATCTTTCGATTTTAATTCCAGAAGAACTATGTATATTTGTGTTCCGTTTGTATTACCCTTGTTACGGACAAATTACGCGATGACTGCGATGAAAGTGTGATGCGCCAGTCGTGTTCCCTCGGCCGCCGCCCGGCCGGCCGGGCCGCCGCCGCCGCCTATTTGCACTGTCACCCGGGTCGGGACAGTTTTGTGTACATAACGCTGGACCCAGACGCAAAAGGGCTGCACTAGTGCGCGCTGTCGCGATAGCCATCCAGGTCAGAGCGCTGGGGGACGCGCGGTGCGCCCCGCTTTCTTGTATGCTGTGCCTTTCCCTTCCATATCATATTTCATCGCTATCTTCATATATAAACTAGTTGTAAATGCCCCCGCGCCTCACTTCACCCTTCGCCTTCGACCTGTGTACTGAGCTGCTGCCTTCTCGTCTCGCCGCCTGAAATAGTGAACCAACTTTGAAATGGAAAAGTGTTTCAGTGAAAGTGGAACGGCGAGTGACACCGGGGAAGGCTGCGCACAGACTCTGCAGTCTGCACTGCTCACAGTGACCGGGTATATTCATCGCTCCTATCGATCCCTTATTTCCTAACGCATCTGCACCCTGAATAAGAGGGTTCCTTTGTCGCTCTGGATAAGAGTGCTCCTGTTTTAGGCCCCAACATGCTCTCTGAATAAGAGGGTTCCTTTGTCGCTCTGACAAGTGTTCTTCGTTTTAGGCCCTAACATACTCTCTGGATAAGAGGGTTCCTTTGTCGCTCTGACAAGTGTTCTTCGTTTTAGGCCCTAACATACTCTCTGGATAAGAGGGTTCCTTTGTCGCTCTGACAAGTGTTCTTCGTTTTAGGCCCTAACATACTCTCTGAATAAGAGGGTTCCTTTGTCGCTCTGACAAGTGTTCTTCGTTTTAGGCCCTAACATACTCTCTGAATAAGAGGGTTCCTTTGTCGCTCTGACAAGTGTTCTTCGTTTTAGGCCCTAACATACTCTCTGGATAAGAGGGTTCCTTTGTCGCTCTGACAAATGTTCTTCGTTTTAGGCCCTAACATACTCTCTGGATAAGAGGGTTCCTTTGTCGCTCTGACAAGTGTTCTTCGTTTTAGGCCCTAACATACTCTCTGAATAAGAGGGTTCCTTTGTCGCTCTGACAAGTGTTCTTCGTTTTAGGCCCTAACATACTCTCTGGATAAGAGGGTTCCTTTGTCGCTCTGACAAATGTTCTTCGTTTTAGGCCCTAACATACTCTCTGGATAAGAGGGTTCCTTTGTCGCTCTGACAAGTGTTCTTCGTTTTAGGCCCTAACATACTCTCTGGATAAGAGGGTTCCTTTGTCGCTCTGACAAGTGTTCTTCGTTTTAGGCCCTAACATACTCTCTGAATAAGAGGGTTCCTTTGTCGCTCTGACAAGTGTTCTTCGTTTTAGGCCCTAACATACTCTCTGGATAAGAGGGTTCCTTTGTCGCTCTGACAAATGTTCTTCGTTTTAGGCCCTAACATACTCTCTGGATAAGAGGGTTCCTTTGTCGCTCTGACAAGTGTTCTTCGTTTTAGGCCCTAACATACTCTCTGGATAAGAGGGTTCCTTTGTCGCTCTGACAAGTGTTCTTCGTTTTAGGCCCTAACATACTCTCTGAATAAGAGGGTTCCTTTGTCGCTCTGACAAGTGTTCTTCGTTTTAGGCCCTAACATACTCTCTGAATAAGAGGGTTCCTTTGTCGCTCTGACAAGTGTTCTTCGTTTTAGGCCCTAACATACTCTCTGAATAAGAGGGTTCCTTTGTCGCTCTGACAAGTGTTCTTCGTTTTAGGCCCTAACATACTCTCTGAATAAGAGGGTTCCTTTGTCGCTCTGACAAGTGTTCTTCGTTTTAGGCCCTAACATACTCTCTGAATAAGAGGGTTCCTTTGTCGCTCTGACAAATGTTCTTCGTTTTAGGCCCTAACATACTCTCTGAATAAGAGGGTTCCTTTGTCGCTCTGACAAGTGTTCTTCGTTTTAGGCCCTAACATACTCTCTGAATAAGAGGGTTCCTTTGTCGCTCTGACAAGTGTTCTTCGTTTTAGGCCCTAACATACTCTCCGAATAAGAGGGTTCCTTTGTCGCTCTGACAAATGTTCTTCGTTTTAGGCCCTAACATACTCTCTGAATAAGAGGGTTCCTTTGTCGCTCTGACAAGTGTTCTTCGTTTTAGGCCCTAACATACTCTCTGGATAAGAGGGTTCCTTTGTCGCTCTGACAAATGTTCTTCGTTTTAGGCCCTAACATACTCTCTGAATAAGAGGGTTCCTTTGTCGCTCGGACAAGTGTTCTTCGTTTTAGGCCCTAACATACTCTCTGAATAAGAGGGTTCCTTTGTCGCTCTGACAAATGTTCTTCGTTTTAGGCCCTAACATACTCTCTGGATAAGAGGGTTCCTTTGTCGCTCTGACAAGTGTTCTTCGTTTTAGGCCCTAACATACTCTCTGAATAAGAGGGTTCCTTTGTCGCTCTGACAAATGTTCTTCGTTTTAGGCCCTAACATACTCTCTGAATAAGAGGGTTCCTTTGTCGCTCTGACAAATGTTCTTCGTTTTAGGCCCTAACATACTCTCTGAATAAGAGGGTTCCTTTGTCGCTCTGACAAATGTTCTTCGTTTTAGGCCCTAACATACTCTCTGGATAAGAGGGTTCCTTTGTCGCTCTGACAAGTGTTCTTCGTTTTAGGCCCTAACATACTCTCTGAATAAGAGGGTTCCTTTGTCGCTCTGACAAATGTTCTTCGTTTTAGGCCCTAACATACTCTCTGGATAAGAGGGTTCCTTTGTCGCTCTGACAAGTGTTCTTCGTTTTAGGCCCTAACATACTCTCTGGATAAGAGGGTTCCTTTGTCGCTCTGACAAATGTTCTTCGTTTTAGGCCCTAACATACTCTCTGGATAAGAGGGTTCCTTTGTCGCTCTGACAAGTGTTCTTCGTTTTAGGCCCTAACATACTCTCTGGATAAGAGGGTTCCTTTGTCGCTCTGACAAGTGTTCTTCGTTTTAGGCCCTAACATACTCTCTGGATAAGAGGGTTCCTTTGTCGCTCTGACAAGTGTTCTTCGTTTTAGGCCCTAACATACTCTCTGGATAAGAGGGTTCCTTTGTCGCTCTGACAAGTGTTCTTCGTTTTAGGCCCTAACATACTCTCTGGATAAGAGGGTTCCTTTGTCGCTCTGACAAGTGTTCTTCGTTTTAGGCCCTAACATACTCTCTGAATAAGAGGGTTCCTTTGTCGCTCTGACAAGTGTTCTTCGTTTTAGGCCCTAACATACTCTCTGAATAAGAGGGTTCCTTTGTCGCTCTGACAAATGTTCTTCGTTTTAGGCCCTAACATACTCTCTGGATAAGAGGGTTCCTTTGTCGCTCTGACAAGTGTTCTTCGTTTTAGGCCCTAACATACTCTCTGAATAAGAGGGTTCCTTTGTCGCTCTGACAAATGTTCTTCGTTTTAGGCCCTAACATACTCTCTGGATAAGAGGGTTCCTTTGTCGCTCTGACAAAAGTGCTCTTCCTTAATCCAATATTATTCCTGGATATATAATTGGTCCTAATTATTAAATTACATATTTCTCTCATTGCCTATTCAACCTGTTCCTGTCATGCTCCGGTCACCACAACCAAATGCTGCGGGACGTGAGACTTCACATACAGTCCACTGAATCGGAATAGAAGAAAACGCTCGCGACAACCCTAGTGAACCCTCAGCCATGCAATCTCACTAAATATCGACCTTGATTTAAACCTGCGTGCCTCAATAACCCCATACACGATTATGCGTTATGTTATCCGGATAATCAAACTGGACTGCATCAAACCCCATACGTCTCTAAATTCTGCCGGCCAACAGGAATTGCGCGATCGGGTGGTGAGGTCAGAACCTGCGCAACAAGCTCTGCTTAGCGTGGGTCCTGAACTCGGAAATCCATCCATGCAAAAACATTCGGACTAAATTTATTTAAAAAAAAAATATAACCCCCGGGGCTCAAATTTGCTGCACACCGCTTATTTGGTGTCTCGCCTTGTCATGCGCTTTCCGTCAGCCTGGCCCCCGGCGCCGGCGGCCGGCGATGTGCTACGTTGGCTGGCCGTCGTTGGCAGTGTCCAAGTCTCTCTCTGTGTGTGTGTGACAGCGGCATGATATGCTGGCTCGGCCGCGCGCCCCGCGGCGGACTGCACACGGCGGCCAGGGCAGATTAGAGCGCGGAGGAATGTGGTGCTGGGGACGTGACGGTCCGGGACGGAACCTGAAGGACGGTGGCTGGGACGGGTCCACGTGACGTGTGACGTGTGACGTGTGACGTGTGACGTGTGACGTGTGACGTGTGACGTGTGACGTGTGACGTGTGACGTGTGACGTGTGACGTGTGACGTGTGACGTGTCATGGGGGCAGTGCCGCAGTGGCTCACTGAGAGGTGTGATGAAACCATGCAGCACCACACGGCACCATCACCACACGGCACCACACGGCACCACACGGCACCACACGGCGCCACACGGCACCACACGGCACCACACATCACCACACGGCACCACACAACACCACAGCACCACCACAGCACCACCACAGCACCACCACAGCACAACACGGCACCACACAACACCACACAACGCCACACAACACCACACGGCATCACACGGCACCACACGGCACCACACGGCACCACACGGCACCACACGGCACCACACGGCACCACACGGCACCACACGGCACCACACGGCACCACACGGCACCACCACAGCACCACACACGACACCACACGACACCACACAACACCACACAACACCACACAACACCACACAACACCACACAGCACCACACAACACCACACAACACCACACAACACCACACAACACCACACGGCACCACACAACACCACACGGCACCACACGTCACCACACGGCACCACACGGCACCACACGTCACCACACGGCACCACACGGCATCACACGGCACCACACAACACCAAACAACACCAAACAATACCACACAACACCACACGGTACCACACGGCACCACAACGGCACCACACGGCACCACACGGCACCACACGGCACCACACGGCACCACACGGCACCACACGGCACCACGCGGCACCACACGGCACCACAACGGCACCACACAACACCACACGGCACCACACGGCACCACACGGCACCACACGACATCACACGGCACCACAACACCAAACAACACCACACAACACCAAACAACACCAAACAACACCAAACAACACCACACAACACCACACGGCACCACACGGCACCACACGGCACCACACGGCACCACACGGCACCACACGGCACCACACGGCACCACACGGCACCACACGGCACCACACATCACCACACATCACCACACGGCACCACACAACACCACAGCACCACCACAGCACCACCACAGCACAATACGGCACCACACAACACCACACAACGCCACACAACACCACACGGCATCACACGGCACCACACGGCACCACACGGCACCACCACAGCACCACACACGACACCACACAACACCACACGGCACCACACGGCACCACACGGCACCACACGGCACCACACGGCACCACACGGCATCACACGGCATCACACGGCACCACACAACACCAAACAACACCAAACAACACCAAACAACACCAAACAACACCACACAACACCACACAACACCACACGGTACCACACGGCACCACAACGGCACCACAACGGCACCACACGGCACCACACGGCACCACACGGCACCACACGGCACCACACGGCACCACACGGCACCACAACGGCACCACACGGCACCACAACGGCACCACACGGCACCACACGGCACCACACGGCACCACACGACATCACACGGCACCACAACACCAAACAACACCACACAACACCAAACAACACCGAACAACACCAAACAACACCACACGGCACCACACGGCACCACACGGCACCACACGGCACCACACGGCACCACACGGCACCACACGGCACCACACGGCACCACACGGCACCACACAACACCACACAACACCACACGGCACGGCACCACACGGCACCACACAACACCACACAACACCACACGGCACGGCACCACACGGAACCACACGGCACCACACGATACCACACGGCACCACACGGCACCACACAACACCACACAACACCACACAACACCACACAACACCACACAACACCACACAACACCACACGGCACCACACGGCACCACATAACACCATATGGCACCACACACCACACGGCACCACACGGCACCACACGGCACCACATGGCACCACACGGCACCACACGGCACCACACGGCACCACACGGTACCACACGGCGCCACACGGCGCCACACGGCACCACACGGCACCACACGGCACCACACGGAGTGACGGAACTATTCATTACCACACAGCACCAGTTTGATGTTCTTAGAATAATCAAACTAATTTCCGAGTTATTTCCGAGTTATGGAATATACTGTCCAAAATGCAAAGTTGCAAGACGGTATTTGTCCAAGAGCTGTTAAAGATAATAATGGTTTTTGACGTCACGTGGATCATGTGAAAGCAAACCAATTTAGTTGCTGATGAGATCACAGACATATACCGGCGACACTCGCAATTCAATTCTGACTTACAAGAGCAACCGACCTCAATAATGTGAAGTTGATCGCTGAAATGAGCTGACCTAGTTGTTTTCCAAGAAGTGTGTCTTGTCCAATCGATTTCTTAGTTGGAACCTGGCATTTGTCAAATGCCTGCTAACGTTATGGATCAGGTTCGATTAATTGCTACTATTACAACTTAGCCCGCACCGTGCCGGTGATCGGCGCCACCTTCGCCGTGCGGGGGGGGGGGGGGGGGGGCGGGGCGTGGGGCGTTTCGACCCCCCCTAACTCGGGCTCCTATGTGACGTAGACAAAGACCGAAAACACCGTTCGAAAGCTCGACAAAATGCATTTTGGAACTATTTCAGGCATTTTATCAGGTCAATATTGAGGTCACCAGAGGTCATAAAGGGTCATATTTTCCAGTTTTAGGACTTCGCTCCAGAAACCCCCAGATATCACAGGAACGATGATAACTAGGAACAAACGGAACAAAAACAATGGAAAGCTTTTGCAAAAATGCAATCGCTAAGGTGCCCTCAGATTTTAGCTCAGGTCAATAGTTTAGGCTCCAGAGCTCATCAAATGTCAAAAAGGCTATTTTTTTTTAGCAAAACCGTTTTCACAAATATCTTTTCTAATAAAGATACGGCAATAATTCTGACGCCATCGTGTTTGTCTCGGCAAGACACTTTGCATCATGTGCATGCTGACCAGGTTAGGTCAACTCAAAACAATTGACCTCAGGTCAAGGTTAAGTGGTGACCCAATTAGGTGATGCTGCACATTGGGAGACGTGCCTCGACGAGACAAACACATTGGTGCCAGTTTCACTTATCTATCCTGATTTTGTCGAGAGTTATTGCCACAAAAGTGTTGAGGACCTCGGATGACCTCATATGACCCTGTAGGGGTCACTGAACAAAAATTGCGCATGGAACTTCAAGAATGACCTATGATAACATGATCCAGAAGTAATTGGGCTGATATAATTCGTATCCTCAGAAAAGGAAGCATTTTATTACTTCCCCATTGGCTTATAATGGGGAGGCCACGAAATTGACCCGACCTTAGGTCACCGATATGAAAAAATCCGAGATAAACGAATTGTAGGTACCATTGCCCTTATGAAATCCTGTAAGTACGAAATCGATCGGCAAAAACTGTGGCTGTGGTACGAGCGGAAACATTTTTGGAAGTGGGGTCACGTGACCTGGCCTGGTGACCTGACCTGCGGATGACCCGAAAAAAACACTATGTTAATGATGTCCCATTAATTGATGTCCCAACAGCTGTGCCAAAAACGGTGGCGCTGCGCGTCGCCGTTTTTCGCTATCCTCGAAAACCTTAGGGGGCGTCTAAACGCCCCCGGCACGGCGCGGGTTAACAGGCGGTGCTTGTTTTGGAACGTGACTGGGACCGTGCACTTCGATGTTTCTGATACAACAGCATCTGACATGTAGCTTTCAAATCATAAATTCATTTGGTTTTCAGATATGTGGCACAAATTTAACTTGTTTTCCTCTGTTGTGTACAAGACAGTAGATACAACCACTGGCGGATCCAGCCGTTTTTTTGGGGGGGGGGGGGGTAAATCGGTTGGAGGTAGGACACACCCACTGGCGGATCCAGCCTCTCTCCAGGTGGGGGGGGGGGGGGGGGGGGGGGGGGGAGGGCATCTTTTTGTGGCACAAAGGTACCCTCATTTTTTTTTCTTCGCTGATTTGGGCCGGTCACCTTATTTTGGTATTCGAGCTTAAGAAATGCACTTAAAATTCACACAAAAATGTGGATTTTTCCCGAAAAAAACCATTTGTTGGGTCAAAACTCCAGAATTTTGGAAATCCGAGATAGCCATTTTGAAGACAATGGCATTTCCTTTCTTTTGACGCTATTTGTTTGCAATTTGCTTCGGAACTCTATTTTCTAATATTTTTCGAACATTTATCGCTTTTCCACAACAAAATGGCATGTCATGACGTCATTAAGACGTCATTATCTCCCAAAATACTACATCAATTTCACTTAAATTAGGTGATAAGACTTCGACTTGATGCAGGATAAGGTACTGAAAGTTTCATGTTGATATCTCATAGTTTTCAAGTTATTGAGATAGATAGATAGATAGATAGATAGATAGATAGATAGATAGATAGATAGATAGATAGATAGATAGATAGATAGATAGATAGATAGATAGATAGATGGATAGATAGATAGATAGATAGATAGATAGATAGATAGATAGATAGATAGATAGATAGATAGATAGATAGATAGATAGATAGATAGATAGATAGATAGATAGATAGATAGATAGATAGATAGATAGATAGATAGATAGATAGATAGATAGATAGATACATACATACATACATACATACATACATACATACATACATACATACATACATACATACATACATACATACATACATACATACATACATACATACATACATACATACATACATACATACATACATACATACATACATACATACATACATACATACATACATACATACATACATACATACATACATACATACATACATACATACATACATACATACATACATACATACATACATACATACATACATACATACATACATACATACATACATACATACATACATACATACATACATACATACATACATACATACATACATACATACATACATACATACATACATACATACATACATACATACATACATACATACATACATACATACATACATACATACATACATACATACATACATACATACATACATACATACATACATACATACATACATACATACATACATACATACATACATACATACATACATACATACATACATACATACATACATACATACATACATACATACATACATACATACATACATACATATATATATATATATATATATATATATATATATATATATATATATATATATATATATATATATATATATATTAAATACAAAGAGGACTTACTCCACAAGAAAAATATTAAAATCAGAGCTTTCAGGTATATTGTACCATCCTTCGTTAGCGATTAAGAGGTATTCGGTAACAGGTCATTGCTCGTCTTAAAGACGAGCAATGACCTGTTACGTTTTTTTTTGGGGGGGGGGGTCATGGCCCCAAATGCCACCCCCTCGATCCGCCAGTGGATACAACTGA
>JAXIVJ010005447.1:5000-73920 GCA_036785665.1 Chirona hameri | reverse complement strand
AAAGGCATACCAAGGACAGACATCGGTACCCAAACTGGACCCACAATTGGGACATTCGAGCCCCACGCAGGCGCAGAGAAATTCCCAGACACGTTCTGCCCACCACAACTGACTGTGGTCAGTGACCCTCGCCCATTTAGAACGACCGCACGTGCTGGCACCACTGGAACCGGTGAGCGTCCTAGAAGAACGTGTCCCGTCATACAGCCAGTGGCACTGGTGGTACCCAGAAGCGGCTTTCACCGGCGTCGTTTTCACTCACGGTAGAGCCAGGAACTTCAACAGCACGGGGTGCGTAGTAGCCCGTAGTGTAGTGGGGTGCGTTTTTCTGTTCTGCCATGAATCAGCTGGATTGTCGAGAGCCGCTGCCAACGGGCGTAACAGGCTGCGTTTCGCCAGGAGCTAAGTGCTGAATGGCATGCTTCAGAAACATGAGGCAACACGTATCAGGTTGATCCTGATTTCCCTCACAGCTGCCAACACTCCGGTCAGAATCGCTGGATCCATATTGCATGCGATGTGCTGTAGTGCTGTAGTACTGCAGTGCGTGTATTTTACGTCACAAGCTTTCATGACATTATAATGCAAATTATTTACTTTTTTAAATCAACTAAATAAATGTTGTTACGCAACGGCCAAAAATGTCCAGTTGTAGATGTAATATTGTTTTGCCGCCAATACGAATGTCGCTCCATTATTTGTCGACATCGATTTGGATATCTTTGGATCGTGAACAGTCGGAATGAAATATTTTCCTGTAACTTTGAAAAAATGCACACGACTATTGGAAATACAGGAAAATGATTGTTTTATTTCCAAGTTTGCGTCGGATCGCGGTAACAGGTGGCATGTGCAAAAAAATGAGCTATTTTAGCATGGTAAATTGGCGTACCTACAGTGTTGTGAACTGTAGACATGTGAATATTCTTTTGTATTATTCGTGATTGTTTTGTGTGAACTGTATGTTGTAACGCTGTGATGGTAACGCTGTGGTATGCAATGCAAACGTACACAGAATGTGTGCTTAAAGGGACACTCCCACCTTAACATTAGTTTTGAGTTGAGATAGCCATGTTGTTGGATTTGCATTGAAATTAAGTAGGGTAGCAGTTAAAACAACCACTTAGGTCTAATCAAAAGGAAATTCGAGCTTGGTCTTGACAATTGTAACGAATAAACCCCACGTGTATTTGAATAGGGGTATAAAGCCGATGATGTCACCTCTCTTTACCAAATGGTGATGATAGTCGACTTGTTTTAAAGGGACTATCCCACCTTAACATTATATTTGAGTTGAGATAGCCATTTGTATGGCCAGGCATGAAAATTAAGTATGGTAGCAGTTAAAACAACCACAATGATCTAATCAAAAAGATATTCGAGTTTGATTTTGACATCTGTAAAAAATAAGGCCCATGTGTATTTGAATAGGGCATCTAAACCGACAGCGTCGTCTCTTTACCCAACTGGTAATGATAGTCGACTTGTTTTAAGGTCAGCCTTGGAATATTTTCATCTTTCATTTCTCGATCCCCGGGTGGTTCGCAATCTAAGCCAATCTAGACACCGGGTGGTTCACTTTTTCTGCGCAGATGTCGACAAAAAATTGTGCCATATATTTGGCAGCACAAAGGATTTCCCTGTTATTAAAACAAAATCATATGAAGTCACCAACCCAACTTTCCGCTTAAAACTAAAAGTTGAATATCTTCCAAGATAATTTTTTTTTTTCGGGAAAAAAGTTCACGAACATGTTCAGCTGACCTCGCCTGACATGTAGACATACAATTAAGAGTGATTCGACAACTTTCACAAAGGTGGGACAGTCCCTTAAAGGTTAGACTTGGAGATATTTGCGTGTTTCAAATGTTTTGGTAATTGGTTTGTTTTGTATTCAAAGCGCCAGTATTGTCTCGAAATAATTGTTTAACCCTGCGGGGCAGATTCTGCGGGGGCAGAGAAATCGGTCCAGCAGAGGCGGTTCCGGGTTCCTGTTTTGGGGAGGGTGTTACGAATGCGGTTTTGCGGCGCATACTTCCTTCGTGATTTGCAGTGTAATAAATGCGTCAGAAACAATTCCAATGCAATATGCATCATAGATACTGGGATTGTACATATTTTTGGAGCAGAGGCACACTCAGGATAAAAAAATGGGAGGCGATACCAACCCTCAAATTAGGTCCAACTTCAAATTAGTAAGATGATAAAAGCGTTACGCGCATGGTGCCCCCATGTTTTTCCTGGATCCGCCTATACGCAATATATCAAATTTAACAAATTACAGCATAAAATGCCCACATGTGATGTTCATGACGTCCCAAACAATCACGAACAGCACATATTTTTCCAGAAAATCCCCCGCATTTTACATTCCCTGAATACGTCTATGATTTTATTTTGTTTGTTGTCTTTTGATATATTAAAGACCAGTACATTTGAAGCTCAAAAACGTTTGGGACATGAAAATAGGTCGAGCCACATGGCTGCAATGACCTTTCAAAAACACCAACAAATTTCGGACTTTTTGCCCCCTGGCCCCCCATTTTGAACAAAACAAAAATGTCGGGCTAAAAAAAGAGAGATCTTGTCATGACGCATCGAATGGCGCTTTCCCCATCGAAATCGACTGAGCGGTTCTCGAGATATCTGGGGGGGGGCAGAATCTCCTCCCCCTATCCCGCAAGTTAACGTAATTCTGGCCGCCCGCAGGGAATAGGGTTAAAAGTTAGACTTGGAGATATTTACGTGTTTCAAATGTTTTGGTAATTGTTTTTTTTTCTAATTCAAAGCGCCAGTATTGTCTCGAAATAATTGTGACATATTTTGGCAGAGTAAAGGAATTATGTATACCTCTCTAGAGCTCAATATGACGTCATCAACCCAAATATTAAAAATTAACTTTTTATGAAATTGAACACTGTTTGCGAGAAACAAATGTTATAATCGTGTTCGGCAGCAATTACTTCATATTTTGCACCACAAGCGGCGGACATTTGACAACTTTTGGGAAGGTGGAAGTGTCCCTTTAATCCAAGTGACCTTTGGAACATGTATGTCCCAAGACAATATTCGGCTGCTATTCCTGTCCGCCGCACGTGCATTTAACAAAAAAGAGCGCACGTGCTGCACCCAAAAATTTATGAGCCCGTACATTTGCCCAACGATTTGTTTTGGTAACATGTGTTTCAGACATTTCAGTTGAACATCACTTGAAAAAAACAAACATTGGAATTGCAAATATGGCACAAATAAGAATTCGGGCACTAAATAATTTGTGTAATGCTTTGGACATTTTTACAAACCATGAGTACACATAGCATAAATACACAACACAATGGAAATAAAACAACAGTTGACCATCTGTTCAACATGCTGTCAGGGACGTAGGAACGTCACGAAAAGTGGGGAAGGCTGTGAAACTTCGATCTCGTCTTGAGAAAATCTCAACCCCCCTGTGGACGATTTCTTTGCAGATTTGGACTCTACTGTCCTGGCGAACATTTTGCCATCATACAATTTCCTCACCAAGCAATATAACATATTTTGGAAGGGAAAAAATGGCCGAAAAGTGAGGGGCCTTGCCCCCCCCCCCCGGCCCTCCTGTTCCTACGTCTATTCATGCTGCGTTTATTTTCTAGAAATAAAAGAACATGTCTTTATGACATCACTATTCAGAAGCTATTTGTATTCGTTAGCGAACACTCACCGGCGTGGGCAGCGCCCAGCAAGACGAGCAGCGGGAGCAGGCACTTCATGTTGGCTCGGAGGCTGGAACACGACTGACGCCGCCCGACCGGAGCTGCGGCTCGCCGCCTCACCGCTCCTCGCCGCCCGGTGGGACGAGTCGAACCGCTCGCCTCGGGACGAGTCGGACCGCTCGCCTCGGGACGAGTCGGACCGCTCGCCTCGGGACGAGTCGGACCGCTCGCCTCGGGACGAGTCGGACCGCTCAGAAGAATCGAGACGGACGGGAGGGCGGGACGGGTTCAGGATGGTCGAGTCGAGACGGACGGGAGGGCGGGACGGGTTCAGGATGGTCGAGTCGAGACGGACGGGAGGGCGGGACGGGTTCAGGATGGTCGAGTCGAGACGGACGGGAGGGCGGGACGGGTTCAGGATGGTCGAGTCGAGACGGACGGGAGGGCGGGACGGGTTCAGGATGGTCGAGTCGAGACGGACGGGAGGGCGGGACGGGTTCAGGATGGTCGAATCGAGACGGACGGGAGGGCGGGACGGGTTCAGGATGGTCGAGTCGAGACGGACGGGAGGGCGGGACGGGTTCAGGATGGTCGAGTCGAGACGGACGGGAGGGTGGGACGGGTTCAGGATGGTCGAGTCGAGACGGACGGGAGGGCGGGACGGGTTCAGGATGGTCGAGTCGTCCGTTAGTCGTACCACGCAAGGCAGCTGGTTCATGGGTCGAAAGCACAACCGGTGGACGGTAAGGAACAGTGCAAAACGATATGCAGGTAATTAGAGGAGCCACTGGCGGATCGTTGACGGGGAAGGGGGGGGGGGGGTGCACCCCCGGCCCATTCCACGCTCGAGGGGGGCGGCAATATAAATTAGCCCCCTCCAAATCCGCTGAAACTGGCGATGAAAATAGGTACTGACTGCGAAAATAACTTCTTGCGAAAGACACAAATCGTTATTTTTTGCCTTGTTCGTGTTTCCTCTATTTGGAAGCATTTTGGTAGCAGTAGGGAAAGTGGCGCGTGCATATTTGGAAATGTCGAATACAAATTCCAGATCCATCACACTTAGTAGCCATAAGTCAGCCAAAACTGGCCAAAACTAAAGATATTCTTTGAAATTCGGTTTGGGTATTGTCCATACTTCGTTTTCCAATATATATTCCGGTTTTTGAATATGTTTGGAAATTTTGATTTGGTTGATTTTTCTCTCTAAAAAATCAGTTTTTCATCAAATCATATCAAATATCAAATCATATTAAAAAGCCGGAATATATATTGGAAAAGCAAGTATGGACGATGCCCAATCCAAATTTCAAAGCAATATCTTGAGTGTTGACTGACTTATGGCTCCTAAGTATGATGGGTCTGGACTTTGTAGGTAGGTATTCGTCATTTCCAAATATGCGTAGCGCGTCTGGCGCTGTTTTCGATCTGGAGCGATTCCAACAACCAACGGAAGTTAAAACAACGTCGCGTTTTGGCACCAAGGCGGTTAGCGAGGAACAGTGTGTGGGGAACGCATCGACAGTATTTGAGGAATTGTGACTGGGACTTGGGTATCGTTGTTTTCCATTTCCCTGTAAACATGTAGCCAATTACAATTCACTCTTTGTGGATGTGTATAGTTCAGGGATTATACGGGTTATACGGGATTAATACGGACTTATACGGGTTTTTCCCAGAATAATTGAGTTAAGTATTATAGAAAAACGTACTTATAAAGGTGGTAGAAGTCCCACGGTAGCCACATTTTTTCTGGAAATGGCCTCTGCACGTAAGGACATTCTAAAGTGCGCGGTGATGCCACCGCGTATTTTCTGCAGGACCGGCTGAGGCAGAGCAAGTCATCTCTTTTATGCCAATAAAAACACCTCACGTATAGCATATTTCCGGTAAAATAAACAATATTTGAAAGAAAATAAGCTTGTTTTGTTCCAACGACAGCAGCAGCTATCTAGTTTTCCCATAAAATTCGATATTTTTCATGAATTTATATGCCAAAAAAAAATAATACGCCACCACCAAATGCTCAACGCTAAAGGCCAGAGATAAGAAAACCACAAAAAACACAAAACCTGAACGAACAGAGTGTAGAAATAAAAAGTCCCGTAAGTTTTTATTTGCGTAATAATTTTGTGATCCAGTGCAGGACTTGCAGATAATTCAAAACTCTAAAATTGATCTTAAGATAAAAGTGGTGGACAGTAGTGCCGATCAAGTACTCGTTATCTGATACACGTCTCCAAAAACGCCCAAGTTTTAACGCTGATAATTGCTGAAATAATGGACTAAATGAGCATTGAGGTCCCTGTTATATATCTTAAACGTGTGTAAAGCTCATACAACTGCAAAAGAGTGCATTTCCTTTCAGGACGGAAACTCGTATAATCCCTTTAATATTTTGCATTGTCAAGGTCATTTGAAATTAGGTAGGTAGGTACTATAGCTTGGGATGGCTGCTTTGGCCTCAGGTCATATCCAGACGCAAGTAATTTCAGGTACCAATTTTAAATCTGACACCCATTTTGCACCATGCTTAACCCTTTAAGGCCCAGGCACCTCAACCGTGTTTCTATCAACGGCCCAGGCCCTTCTTGCCCGGGCCAGCCAAAGCGGGGAGCAGAGGCGGATCCAGCAAACCTCTGTGTAGGGTCACTTAAACTTGTGTTCGTGCATTTCGCGTCCGTGCAGGATGCTCATATGCACGAAGTTGTATAAATAATTAGGATAAAAAGAAGCGAGGTCAGTGCTCTAAAGAAGCGAGCTGACTGCTCCCTTGCTGTAACCGCTCCTGCGACCAGTCATTACCGCCTGTCCGATCCATCGCGGAGTACCTGACTGGACCCAGCGGGGGTGAGGGGCGTCGGGAGGGCATTAGAGGGGCTCTGCCCAACGCGACCGCGGCCTCACGACCCGGTGTGCCGAGCTGGCCGGTGTGGCGAGTATTGTAGTCGTGTTATGGGCGTCTAATGCCCCTCTGTCGGTAACGCGTTCCGTGGTTCCGTTCGTGTGCGGGTATGTTATGGGCATCTGCTGAACCTTGAGAGAAATCCTATAGGATTTGTGTGGGACCCTGCAGGATTCCGTCAGAATTCAGACAGGATCTCACACCACATAGTGTGATCAATTCGATTGCTTTTTCTTCACGTAGTAAATACAAAATGAATGGTGCTTGCCAGGGGCGTAGTTTCTCAAAATTAGTTGAGGGGAGTACCTGACTGAAACCAGTCACTGTCATTGAAATGAAAACAGTTCATGGCTCTATTCCTCCTCATGTGGATCACCAAAAAAAACTCTATGAAAGAATAATGGTCTAAGGAAAAGCTGAGAGAATTCTGCATTTTCCCGGAAACCATGAGCCGCTACCGTTTAATGAGCATTCTGAAGCTTTTGCACTTCAGAGACAACTCCAGGATCCCAGAGGGAGCCGGACGCCTGTACAAAATTGAAACGATCCTCGACTACTTTCAGTCGAAGTTCTGAAGTGGGTTAGAGCCGAAACAGAACCTGATCTTATATAAATCTGACTATCTTCTAAATTTCACTATTTACATCGGACCGGGCAAAAACTCAAAGAAACAATGCTTCACTTGATGGAAAATTCTTAAGAAAGAGTTACATTCTCTACATGGACAACTTTAATACCAGTGTCAGCTGTCTCCACCAGCCTGCTGAGGCTGGACACGGGGACTTGCGGGACTCTCCGAGGCAACCGTGGACAGCGAAAGCAGATGATGGAACGGGCGACGCGACTAAAGAGGGGGGAATCGATCGCCGAGTCCAACGGAGACTGCATGGTGCTCTGTTGGAAGGATACAACATTGGTCACAGTAATTTCCACCGAGAATGATGGCATGATCCCGACTGTCTCAAAAAGAGGGAAAGAATTGATGAAGCCAAAATGAGCCGCCGATTATAACAGGTACATGAAAGGGGTCGACCAGCTGGACCACATTATGAACATTTCATATTATGAATTGATGCGTAAGTCCATAAAGTGGACGAACAATGTTTTCTTTTGGCTGGTAAGCGTGGGGCTCTACAAATGCTCAGTCCTCCACAAGCTCGACGGCAATGAGCCGCGCCTCAGCCACCGTGACGTAATTGACATCGCCATAAAAATGGGGCTGCAGGCAGGAGACCAAGAGGTAGAACAGGACGGTGTGCAGGAAGCGAGCAGCACTGCTGCTCCGCTGCACAGCCGTATTCCCATCTCCCCCACGCCGAAAACTTCTTACCCCCAGAGATGCTGTGTGTCCTGTGGTAAGAAGACCGCCAGGAAATGTAGTATTCCCAGGTACGCATCTGCGCTGTGCTCCAGTGCGTGTGCCAACAAGTGGACCCATGTAAGTTTGGAGTGCTGACAATGCCATCACTCCTATCAGAACTTCTCGTATGTGTACCAACTTGACATGTTGTGAACTGCAGTGATGTGTTGCAATGATGTGTGCCGCCGGTTGTAATGCGCACTTTCGACCTGAAAATCCAGTATGACTACACCTTGTTACGATCAATTGTGGAAAAGTGCACGTATTTCAGTAACAGTGCAGTCAATTTTGACAATATGAAATAGTGCGTTCATATTTCGGAGTAGCGCATGATATTCGGATCAGTGCGGTCATATTCGACTGGAGCGCATTCGATTTCGGCGGTAGTGCATATGGTATTCGACATATGATACGCCCATTTCGGCATAGGGCAGCATTTCGTCAAATTATTTGGTATTCGGCGGAGTGCAAACGTTTTAGGCAATCTTCTTGTGAATTCGACATAAAACTGTGATGTTTTTCGTGAAGTTGGCTGCATATAGGTAATCGTAGTGTTGACGACGTCCGTAGAATAGCATTGGGATTGAGGTGAGAAACGTGCGGCATTATGCAAATCCGTTAGGTGACACAATACAGCAGAAAAAGTTACATAGTATTTTCAGCTCAACTTTATTAAGTCGGGTTTTTATTGATCATTTGATACATGTATCAAATTGATCATTTTATGCATCATGCATGTATGCATCTTGCAGGAGGGGATACTGGACAGTTAGGTCCGACGTAGGACAGATTGAGGTGCGACGGCCACCTGAACTTCCCGTTCCCACAGAACTGAACAGTCGCACGGGATTTACTTTTGTGTCCTCGTACGCATTACATATTTCCTTGCTTGCTCCCGCTGCACAAACATTACTGTATTTTACCAGGGAGAACTATGCATGTTGTTTTGTTAAAAGTATGCAAAACCCCGTCTAACCCCACCCAATGGTGTAGGGCAGCATTACCTGTGTTGTGCGGCGTGAGCTGAGAAGGCCACCAACATGACGCTGAGAAACAATATTATTGCACAATTCGAATCAATACTTGACACTCGTCTTTGCTGTACCGACCTTGTCAAATGTGCATGTGCCTGAAACATGAATTAACTGCCATTTAATGCCAGGACATCCTTATTCGCAGTACACTGGAACTCACGCGCAGGAGCGTTCTAGGACCTGACGCCACCTCCCCCCCCCCCCCCCTCCCCCCGGATCAACGACGTTTTGCGCTGACGATCCGACTCCACGCCCATCCCCCCCCCCCCCCCGGTCAACAACTTTTCGCTGAAGCGGAGCGAAATTTTCGCCCCCCCCCCCCCCAACTCGAACCGTAGATCCGCCAGTGAGAGGAGCCAGGGTACAAGAAGTAGGAAAAGACTAGGCACTAGCGAATAAGAATGATCGATATACATGTATAAGAGAGAGAAGCCGAGACACAAGCAAACATGCTCGAAATCCTATATGCAGAATCGAGATCCTATATCAGTAATATAGGGACAACCCTATTGACGGTTAGTGGCAGGGACGTGGGAGCCGTGGGGGCAGTAGAGGCAACTCGCCCCCGCAGCTTTGGACCCGGGGGGGGGGGGGAGGGGCGACGCCTCCCCCACTTTGGATTTAGGTGGCAGCAATCCGGCCACTTTTTACATTATCTTTTAATTCTGAATTAGATCAACGGCATTGCCGACGGAAATTTGCATGTGTTTTGTGGAACAAAGACCGTGATCCGAGTGTGCTTCAGTTCCCCCCCCCCCCCTCCACCCTCAACTCCGGAAGTGATTGAAATGTGAGAACGGGCGCTTTTGCATAAGCTCGAAGTCTAATATACGCAATGATGGTCCGCACTTGCGTTCATCCGCATATGCATAGTGACTTAATTTTCGTTACGTGCAAAACTACTGACAGACGTTCATTAGGATCTGTCTGAGACCAGGCTTGAAGGACCAAACGCCCGCTTTAGAGGGCCCTTGACAGGCCATAGGGGCTCTACGTAAGCCTGAAAGGGTATGAGTGGGCTCTTGCTGGGCTTGAGAGGGTCTTACGCTGGTTTGAGAGGGTCCTTTTCATGTCTTAGTGGGCCCTTGCTCGGTCTGTGAGGTCATTTACCACTCCTGAGGGGTCCTGGGCGGTTTGGAAGAGGCCCTTCCAGGTCTGAGAGGGCCCTACACCCGATTAAGAGGGCCCTCGCCAAGCTTTGGAGGGGCCCAACGCCAGTCTGAGAAGGCCCTTGTCAGGCATGAAAGTGCCTGCTACGCCTGCTTCACATGACCATTGCTAGGCCTTAGGGGCCTTACGCGGGTCCGAGAGAGTCCTTGTCAATCCTGAGAGGGTCCAAGGGTGGTTTGAGCAGGCCCTTGCAAGACCATAGGTCTTGCAAGGGAACCTATGGTCCTGCTAAAGAGAGACCTATAGAAACCTATGGAGACCTATGGTCCTGCCTGCTAAGAG
Organism: Chirona hameri; assembly: GCA_036785665.1. Lineage (NCBI taxonomy): Eukaryota > Metazoa > Arthropoda > Thecostraca > Balanomorpha > Balanidae > Chirona > Chirona hameri. Next base: position 63,471 of record JAXIVJ010005447.1, on the reverse strand, counting down.
AGCCCATACCAAACCGCAGGGGGTGGGCTAAGCTGGTTAAAAGGATAATTTCTAGGTCTGAAAGGCCCCTTTCTGAGCTTTAAGGGGCCATACGTCGGTCTGAGTTGGTCCTTCCCAGCCTTAACCCGCATGGCGCTGGGGGGGGGGGGGGGGTACATTTTACCCCCCTGCCGAATTTTCTCAATAACTTGAAAACTATTGCAGATATCGAAGTGATCGAAGTGCATCAATTTTACGTCTTCTGTCAAAATTTGATTGAAATTGGTGTCGGTGTTTGGGAGGTAATCACGTTTTAGTGACGTCATGTCATGTCATTTTTGGTTGAAACAGTTTAATGTTGGCAAAATCGTAAAAAATGGAATTTTGATGCAAATTGCAAATAAAAAACGTCAAAAGAAAAGAAATAACATTATCTTCCAAATGACTATCACGGATTTTCGAAATTTTGGATTTTGCACCCAGTGTGCGGCCGCCTTTACAGTTACATATGTATGCAGTAATTATTATCATATGTACTATTGAGCGCTGACTGTCACCGGCCATGGTATTTTACTATCCGAAGCTAATGTATATGACAAACTACATTAATTTCAATACTTGTCATCATACCGATATGTGCAACCAGTAAAAGGGGTTATTGAGGCTTAGCTCCAATCACGGTCTGGTTCCAATATAAAAATTTCGTTTTCCACGACCTAAATTTAACTTTTCATGCCGCTTTGCGGCGTCACATCGGTGGCCATCGTCATCGTCTTCGGTTCGTCGTAACGCTGACTTGAGTGAAGTGAATAGCATTTTAGCTTCTTATCCTCTACATGGCTTATATTTCTGGGCTTGATCAGGCAAACCCGTAAAGATTTCGCGCAGCATCGCGGCGCTCAATAATAAGTACCTACTATGACATGAAATCAACATTAAACATGCTGCAAAGGCTTACATACACGCATACAAAATGGGGGACATTTTTTCGTCTTTTCAGCCCCCCTCCCCACTCAAAAATTATCGGCGATTCCCCTGATCAGTGCGACTTGTGGTATTCACTGTGTGATTGAATTACGCTGCATCCCTCTAGTGCAAAAAAAAATCCATTGTTTTGAAGAAAAAATCAGATGGAAGCAATCGATGCGGTACCATTTCGATATGGTAATTTGACGCAGTCGCTGGTTTTCTGAATCGGACATCACCACCTCTGATGTCAAAGGTGTGTCGCCTCGGTCGTCTGTTGGAGATAAGAATGGATTGCTTTCGCTTGATTACAACAGCTGTGATGTGAAGTGGAAGCAAGTTTGATATAAAATATCGTTCAGTACAGGGACGTAACCAAGGGGGGGGGGGGGCAGACCCCCCCCCCCCCCGAGCAAACCAATTTGCACTAGATGAAATGCGATTCTGCTGACGACTCGACCCCTCCCCAGGTCAACAACATCTTGCTGACGGCTGACGGCCCGCTACCCCCCTCAACATTTTTTTTCTTCCCCCCAAAAGTAAGAAATTGGTCATTGGTCATGTTGCCCCCCCCCCCCTATCAGCCGTCTGCGGCCGCCAGTGGCTTCCACCCATGTCAGAAGGCATAGCATACCAAAAATAAAATCTTTAATTTTACCTGACAACTTCACCTGTCAGTGGGTGCCTCAGCCCGTTGGTGATATGCACGAATAAATAAAAAAAATACATTTAATGGGGCTATCGAATGGCAGAGACCCGAATGCAATTGGGTGAGAGTGCCAAAGTTATAAGCTTCTGAATAGTACGGCCCGGCCGGGACATGTAGGCAAGGTCAAATTTAAATTAATCTAAGTTGACGAAAAATCCCACGTGTGCTTCGCACACGATTGGTAAATAACCAATGCTAAGCATACAATACCCCGACGGTATGCTCATATTCGGAAGTTCGGCACTCTGGCTCTGAATTCAGACCCAGCTTGTACTCCAGTTCCGTGCGTTTTGTTTAAACTCAAGTGCCGATACGCACTGTCTGCATGATGTCCACCAGTTATTTTCTAGTGATATTTTGTTTGGCAAAATGAGCTACCTTTTTTAATAGGGCAAACCTATTAGCTTCAATATATACGGGTGACTACAATGTATCGCTCCTTTTAGCTATCATTTTTGCCTCAGATCTGCCAAAAAAGTTCGCCCCCCAACTCGAAAATAGTTCCCACGTCCCTGGTTAGTGGCCGACGTAAGTGAGCGCCCGAGTGTGTAACCTGCGACGACTTGTGTGTGTAGCGTATCAGCGAGGGCGGGGAGAGTGAGCGCCCGAGTGTGTAACCTGCGACGACTTGTGTGTGTAGCGTATCAGCGGGGGCGGGGAGAGTGAGCGCCCGAGTGTGTAACCTTCGACGACTTGTGTGTGTAGCGTATCAGCGAGGGCGGGGAGAGTGAGCGCCCGAGTGTGTAACCTGCGACGACTTGTGTGTGTAGCGTATAAGCGGGGGCGGGGAGAGTGAGCGTCCGAGTGTGTAACCTGCGACGACTTGTGTGTGTAGCGTATCAGCGAGGGCGGGGAGAGTGAGCGCCCGAGTGTGTAACTTGCGACGACTTGTGTGTGTAGCGTATCAGCGAGGGCGGGGAGAGTGAGCGCCCGAGTGTGTAACCTGCGACGACTTGTGTGTGTAGCGTATAAGCGGGGGCGGGGAGAGTGAGCGCCCGAGTGTGTAACCTGCGACGACTTGTGTGTGTAGCGTATAAGAGAGGGCGGGGAGAGTGAGCGCCAGAGTGTGTAACCTGCGACGACTTGTGTGTGTAGCGTATAAGCGGGGGCGGGGAGAGGCGGGAGGACTGGCACTGGAGCGGGGAGAGTGCGGCAGAGGGGAGGCGAGAGGACTGGCACTGGAGCGGGGAGAGTGCAGCAGAGGGGAGGCTAGGAAGAGGGAGGCGAGAGGGCTGGCACTGGAGCGGGGAGAGTGCGGCAGAGGGGAGGCTAGGAAGAGGGAGGCGAGAGGGCTGGCACTGGAGGGGGAGAGTGCGGCAGAGGGGAGGCTTGGAAGAGGGAGGCGAGAGGGCTGGCACTGGATCGGGGAGAGTGCGGCAGAGGGGAGGCTATGAAGAGAGAGGCGGGAGGACTGGCACTGGAGCGGGGAGAGTGCGACAGAGGGGAGGCAAGGAAGAGGGAGGCGGGAGGACTGGCACTGAAGCGGGGAGAGTGCGGCAGAGGGGAGGCTTGGAAGAGGGAGGCGAGAGGACTGGCACTGGAGCGGGGAGAGTGCGGCAGAGGGGAGGCTAGGAAGAGGGAGGCGAGAGGACTGACACTGGAGCGGGGAGAGTGAGGCAGAGGGGAGGCTAGGAAGAGGGAGGCGAGAGGACTGGCACTGGAGCGGGGAGAGTGCGACAGAGGGGAGGCAAGGGAGAGGGAGGCGGAAGGACTGGCACTGAAGCGGGGAGAGTGCGGCAGAGGGGAGGCTAGGAAGAGGGAGGCGAGAGGATTGACACTGGGGCGGGGAGAGTGCGACAGAGGGGAGGCAAGGAAGAGGGAGGCGGGAGGACTGGCACTGGAGCGGGGAGAGTGCGGCAGAGGGGAGGCTTGGAAGAGGGAGGCGAGAGGACTGGCACTGGAGCGGGGAGAGTGCGGCAGAGGGGAGGTTTGGAAGAGGGAGGCGAGAGGACTGGCACTGGAGCGGGGAGAGTGCGGCAGAGGGGTGGCTTGGAAGAGGGAGGCGAGAGGACTGGCACTGGAGCGGGGAGAGTGCGGCAGAGGGGAGGCTTGGAAGAGGGAGGCGACAGGACTGGCACTGGAACGGGGAGAGTGCGGCAGAGCGGAGGCTTGGCAGAGGGAGGCGAAAGGACTGGCACTGGAGCGGGGAGAGTGCGGCAGAGTTAAGGCTAGGAAGAGGTAGGCGAGAGGACTGGCACTGGAGCGGGGAGAGTGCGGCAGAGTTAAGGCTAGAAAGAGAGAGGCGAGAGGACTGGCACTGGAGCGGGGAGAGTGCGACAGAGGGGAGGCTAGGAAGAGGGAGGCGAGAGGACTGGCACTGGAGCGGGGAGAATGCGGCAGAGGGGAGGCTAGGAAGAGGGAGGCGAGAGGACTGGCACTGGAGCGGGGAGAGTGCGACAGAGGGGAGGCTAGGAAGAGGGAGGCGACAGGACTGGCACTGGAGCGGGGAGAGTGCGGCAGAGGGGAGGCTTGGAAGAGGGAGGCGAGAGGACTGGCACTGGAGCAGGGAGAGTGCGGCAGAGGCAAGGAAGAGGGAGGCGAGAGGACTGGCACTGAGCGGGGAGAGTGCGGCAGAGGGGAGGCTTGGAAGAGGGAGGCGAGAGGACTGGCACTGGAGCGGGGAGAGTGCGGCAGAGTTAAGGCTAGACAGAGAGAGGCGAGAGGACTGGCACTGGAGCGGGGAGAGTGCGACAGAGGGGAGGCCAGGAAGAGGGAGGCGAGAGGACTAGCACTGGAGCGGGGAGAATGCGGCAGAGGGGAGGCTAGGAAGAGGGAGGCGAGAGGACTGGCATTGGAGCGGGGAGAGTGCGACAGAGGGGAGGCTAGGAAGAGGGAGGCGACAGGACTGTCACTGGAGCGGGGAGAGTGCGGCAGAGGGGAGGCTTGGAAGAGGGAGGCGAGAGGACTGGTACTGGAGCAGGAAGAGTGCGGCAGAGGGGAGGCAAGGAAGAGGGAGGCGAGAGGACTGGCACTGAGCGGGGAGAGTGCGGCAGAGGGGAGGCTTGAAGAGGGAGGCGAGAGGACTGGCACTGGAGCGGGGAGAGTGCGGCAGAGGGGAGGCTAGGAAGAGGGAGGCGGGTGGACTGACACTGGAGCGGGGAGAGTGTGACAGAGGGGAGTCAAGGAAGAGGGAGGCAAGAGGACTGGCACTGGAGCGGGGAGAGTGCGACATAGGGGAGGCTTGGAAGAGGGAGGCGAGAGGACTGGCACTGGAGCGGGGAGAGTGCGACAGAGGGGAGGCAAGGAAGAGGGAGGCGAGAGGACTGGCACTGGAGCGGGGAGAGTGCGGTAGAGGGGAGGCGTTGAAGAGGGAGGCGAGAGGACTGGCACTGGAGCGGAGAGAGTGCGGCAGAGAGGAGGCTTGGAAGAGAGAGGCGAGAGGACTGGCACTGGAGCGGGGAGAGTGCGACAGAGGGGAGGCTAGGAAGAGGGAAGCGAGAGGACTGGCACTGGAGCGGGGAGAGTGCGACAGAGGGGAGGCTAGGAAGAGGGAGGCGACAGAACTGGCACTGGAGCGGGGAGAGTGCGGCAGAGGGGAGGCTTGGAAGAGGGAGGCGAGAGGACTGGCACTGGAGCAGGGAGAGTGCGGCAGAGGGTAGGCAAGGAAGAGGGAGGCGAGAGGACTGGCACTGAGCGGGGAGAGTGCGGCAGAGAGGAGGCTTGGAAGAGGGAGGCGAGAGGACTGGCACTGGAGCGGGGAGAGTGCGGCAGAGTTAAGGCTAGACAGAGAGAGGCGAGAGGACTGGCACTGGAGCGGGGAGAGTGCGACAGAGGGGAGGCCAGGAAGAGGGAGGCGAGAGGACTGGCACTGGAGCGGGGAGAATGCGGCAGAGGGGAGGCTAGGAAGAGGGAGGCGAGAGGACTGGCACTGGAGCGGGGATAGTGCGACAGAGGGGAGGCTAGGAAGAGGGAGGCGACAGGGCTGGCACTGGAGCGGGGAGAGTGCGGCAGAGGGGAGGCTTGGAAGAGGGAGGCGAGAGGACTGACACTGGAGCAGGAAGAGTGCGGCAGAGGGGAGTCAAGGAAGAGGGAGGCGAGAGGACTGGCACTGAGCGGGGAGAGTGCGACAGAGGGGAGGCTAGGAAGAGGGAAGCGAGAGGACTGGCACTGGAGCGGGGAGAGTGCGACAGAGGGGAGGCTAGGAAGAGGGAGGCGAGAGGACTGGCACTGGAGCGGGGAGAGTGCGGCAGAGGGGAGGCTAGGAAGAGGTAGGCGAGAGGACTGGCACTGGAGCGGGGAGAGTGCGACAGAGGGGAGGCTATGAAGAGGGAGGCGGGTGGACTGGCACTGGAGCGGGGAGAGTGCGGCAGAGGGGAGGCACGGAAGAGGGAGGCGAGAGGACTGGCACTGGAGCGGGGAGAGTGCGGCAGAGGGGAGGCTTGGAAGAGGGAGGCGAGAGGACATATAGACATATAGACATAGACATATATTGAGACCATCCACAATACACTTGTGGCTCTTACGGCCTCTCGTCAAAAAGATAAAACATACGAGGAGGGTGGTCCAAAACATGCTCACAAACAGACACACACGCACACATTCCATACATGCCTGTCGTATAAGATATAAGAAGACAAGCTCAACGCCGGCAGAACAGGTTCTCAGCCCAGGTCCCGGCACAGGTGGCGCCTGAGGTGTCTGCTGAACACGGGTACCGGGAGCTGTGTCAAGTCCGGTGGTAGCTGGTTGTACTGCTGCGGCGCACGGCTAAGGAAGCGCCGGCGGCCCATCTCCGTTCGGGACCTGGGCACATACAGACTACCGTCCTGCCTAGTGTGACGGTCACGGGTGTCCGACACGCGGACGAGGCCGCTGGCCAGCGCCTCCGGCTCGTCCAGGCGGCGTGCCTTATGTACCAGGCACAGTGTGTGGTACTGCACCAGGTCGCCAGCACTGAGCCAACCGAGTTTCTCTAACAGATCCGATACATGATAAAAAAATTTGCGGCCGAAAATAACTTTTGCTGCATAGTTAATATTTTTTGGATCCGGGATAAGTTTTTCTGTGTACCATTGCCGTACACTGATATACAGTAACGGATCTGTGAGAGAACCAAGGCGCTGACCAGTTCGGAGACAACAGAGAGTGGCAGGTAGCTCCTAAGATGTGATAGACCGATGAGAGTGCCAACGTAGTGCCTAGTGACTGCAGATACGTGGTTGTCCCAGCTGAGAGTGCGATCAAAGAGTAAACCAAGGTTTTTGCTTCCGAAACGGGGATGAGATCATGATCGCGAAATTTCACCGTGAAGCTGGGGACTTGTCGTAAATTTTGAGCACTTCCCAAAAGCATCAGCTGAGTCTTCCCGGCGTTTACTTTCAGTCCGCTGGCGCGGAACCAAACATCAAGAGAGGCCAAGGTACGCTCCATTTGAGCGACAACTTTTTTGAATTCAGATTTTTTGCCGCTAATCAAAATTTGAGTGTCGTCGGCGTACTGAACGATCACTGAGCCTTCGGCATACAGACTCAGGTCGTTGGCAAAGATGCAATAGAGCAGCGGACCGAGAGCAGAGCCTTGAAAAACCCCGATGCCATTGGGAAGTGGTGCAGACTTTTTGGTAATTCCCAGGTTGTCAGTGAAGCTGACACTCTGGGTGTGGTCCCGAAGGTAAGCCGAAAACCAGGAGATGTCAATTCCGTAGAGCTGTAATTTCGTCAGAAGTTTGGAATGGTCTATCACATCGAAGCATTTGGTCAAGTCCAGCAGGCAAAGGAGGGAAATCTCTCCCCGGTCGTTAGCGGAAAGGATGTGGTCAGAAATGGTTATCAGTGCGGTTTCCGTCGAGTGGCGAGGACGAAAACCGTGCTGAGTGGGTGCGAGGAGATGATTCATGGAAAGGTAACTGTAGAGCTGTTGGTAAACGGCCCGCTCTACAATTTTGGCAATCACAGGAACTATGGATATTGGCCGGAAGTTAGATGGATTGGATGGGTCACCGGACTTGCGGATGGGAAAGACGAGGGAATGTTTCCAGGAATCAGGGACATCGGAGAGAGGGATGCTGGAGTTGACCAAATGCAGGAACACGGTGCCAATCGCCTCAAACGAGAGGCGGACCAAGAGGATACTGACGCCGTCCTCACCGCAGGCAGCTGACCCGTTCATACCATGAACGACTGCCCGCAGCTCAGACAGCGTCAGGGGCGCCAGCTGGAGAGCACAGGCGCCGACGCGCGGCAGGCGGCACGGCAGGTCAGCGGTCTCCCCCATATCCCTGACCTCTCCAGCCACACGCGGCCCCACACTGACAAAATACGCATTAAGCTGGTCCGGTGTCGCATCGGGCAGCTTTCGGTCAGACTTCCCCGAGTCAACAGTCGACCTAATCGCCTTCCACATGGAGCCTCGCCCCTCCTCGCGATTCCGCCGCCGAACATCGTCACACACGTCACGTCGGATGGCAGAACGCACCTGACTGGCACTGGAGCGGGGAGAGTGCGGCAGATGGGAGGCTAGGAAGGCGAGAGGACTGGCACTGTAGCGGGGAGAGTGCGACAGAGGGGAGGCTAGGAAGAGGGAGGCGAGAGGACTGGCACTGGAGCGGGAGAGTGCGGCAGAGGGGAGGCTAGAAAGAGGGAGGCGAGAGGACTGGCACTGGAGCGGGGAGAGTGCGACAGAGGGGAGGCTAGGAAGAGGGAGGCGAGAGGACTGGCACTGGAGCGGGGAGAGTGCGGCAGAGGGGAGGCAAGGAAGAGGGAGGCGAGAGGACTGGCACTGGAGCGGGGAGAGTGCGACAGAGGGGAGGCTAGGAAGAGGGAGGCGGGAGGACTGGCACTGGAGCGGGGAGAGTGCGGCAGAGAGCGAGAGGACTGGCACTGGAGCTTGGAAGGCTTGGAGGCTTGGAAGAGGTTTGTTTGGAAGAGCTTGGAAGAGGTTTGTTTTCAGCTTGTATGACGGTGGTAGGCGTCCGATTTCGCCTTTGTTGGCGGTGCGTCCATGCCGCTGGGCAGTCACGGAGGCGGAGGTCCCTTGTGGGTTTCTGTTGTCATGACGGCCGCTGCAACTCGGCTCGTCCAACATCTGACGGGATGGTTGGTTTATTGGCGTCAGGGGCGCAGCCAGAGGGGGGGGGGGGGCACAGGGGCACGTGCCCTCCCCCATTGGTCCGAGGGGCCCGGAAGGCCCCTCGTCCACTCAGCCCATATGGAAGCGACGGAGCGGCCGAGGGGCCCAACACGGCCCGGCTTACCAGGCTTAAGAGAGTCCTTGTTCGGACTTAGGGGCCCTCACTCGGCCCGAGGGAGCCCTCGGTCGGCCTGAGGGGCTCTCGGTCAGCACCTGGTCATGGTAATCCCTGATAGACACTGCGCGCCTTCGGGGCCCTGCCTCGTCTGGGGGTCAAATGGCTACTGCCTTATCCTGGTTCTGGCTCGCAGCCTGGTTCTGGAGTGTATGATCGCCACTGGGGGTCCTGTCTAGCGACTGGATAACCAGTACTGACCCCTAATCGCCACTAGGGCACCTGCCTGACCTCAGGACTTATACTCGGCTTCTAAGTAGAAGGCGATTATAAGCACGGCACAGTACTGCGAACGGCAGACCGCTTGGGCACTGGAGGATCCAGCCGTCGTTTGTGTGTATGTGTGTGTGTGTGTGTGTGTGGGGAGGGGGGGGGGGGGGGGGGGGGGGAGCAAAGCGGTGGGAGGCACCATGGCGGATCCAGTCTCTCTCCGTGGGGCATCTTTTTGTGGCAAAAAGGTACCCCCCATTTTTTCCCCTCGGAGGATTTGGGCCGGTCACCTTATTTTGGTATTCGAGCTTAAGAAATTCACTTTTCAAATTCACACACAAAATTTGATGGATTTATTCGAGAGAAAAAAAAATCCGTTTATTTGTATTTTTGGGGTTCAAAACCCCATACTTCTTAAATCCGAGATAAACATTTTGAAGAGAATGTCATGTCCCTTCTTTTGACATTTTGTATTTGTAATTTGCTTCAAAACTCTATTTTCTACGAATTTTCAAACATTTATCGTTTTTCCACCAAAAATGGCATGACATGACGTCATTAACACGTCATTATCTCCCAAAATACTACATCAATTTCATTGAAAGTTGGTGAGAAGACTTAGACGTGATGCAGGGTAAGGTACTTAAATGACATTCTCTTCAAAATGGCTATCTCGGATTTGCGAATTATGGGTTTGTAAACCCCAAAAATACAAATAAGTACCTTATCTGCCAGTTTCAGGTTCATCATCGTTTTTAGGTTATTGAGAAAATCCTGGAGGGGGCAGATTCTTCTGATAAGGTTTTAGCTAGAAGTACCTATCTCAACCTAGGTACATGCCTACCTACCTATAGTTTGTTTTATTTTGATTGCACAATTGCCATTGGGACCTTCGTGAGAATCACACGTGAATGCTGTACACACCGCTGTCCAGGCACGTAGCTAAGGGGGCGGGGGTTGGTGTGGCCGCACCCCCTGGAGGCCAGGAGGGCCCTTTTCGGCGGCGGAGGGCCCTTTTAGGCGCGCGCAGCGCGCCAAAAAAGGGTCGACGAGACCGCGCGAAGCGCGGTATCATGGGCTCTTTACCACGCGAAGCGTGGCCTTTAGAGAGTTTAGAGCACTTCAGAGGCTCTTTATGGCCACCAGGACCCTCTCTGAAAGACCAGAGGGTCCCTTGGATGTTCAAAAGAGCCCTGTGCATGTCCGAGGGGCCCCTGGCCAGACCGAAAGGGCCCCTGAGCTGGTCCGAGGGCCCCCTGAACACATCGAATGGGCCCCTAGCCAGCACAGAGGTAGCCCCTGGGCAGGTTGAGAGGATGTCAGCAGGGCGAGAAAGCAGCCAGCGCAGTCCGACCAGAAGAATCGCTGGGCAGATCGGAGGGACTCCTGGGCAAGTCAGAGGGGCCCCTGGCTAGACCGAAACGGTCCCTGGGCCGGTCGGAAGGGCCCTTGAACATGCCAGATGAGTTCCTAGCCAGACTGGAGGGGGCCCTGGGCAGGTCGGAGGGGCCCCTGAGCATGTCGGCAGGGTGACAAAGCAGTGGCGGATCCAGGATTTTCTAAAGCAGGGGGCTTCAGGCCTGAGGGCGGCATATTTCCTCGGTGACAGGGCGGCATGATCCAGAGGGGCGCCATTCCAATATGTCAATTAAACGGGTCAAATATGCCTCTTCCTTAACCCGCGCCCGGAAGGGGGGGGGGGGGCAGAATCTGCTCCCTCCCGGATTTTCTGAATATCTTGAAAACTATGATAGATATTGACGTGAAACGTTCCGTACCTTCTGTTGCATCCATTTTACGTCTTCTCTCAACATGTCAGTTGGACAAACTACAGAGAGGCGATCCAAACTAGATGAATCAATTTTTAGATTTTGTTATGCCCATATTTGGGCATAGATGCAGTATCAAACTGTGAGGCCTATGTCATTGGGCTAATTCGGAGCAACATACGCATACTCGGAGGTTTAAAAGCGATGGAGAACATGTTGTCCATATCGGAATAATAAATGTGTCAGCGAATACTCATACTTCCTTATAATAATAAATGTGACCAGATTCGGCAATTGCCCTTATTCCACTGTAAATGGCGATCTAAATATTGATTCCGCGACGCAACGACCACAGCGTGAAATTAATTTTTAGATCGGTCGTCAGCCGGATAATCCAATTTTAGATCGTGAAGTCAGGTGGCCAATCAAAATTTAGATGTTTGAAAACCCGTAGAAAATCGAGTTGTAAAGCAAATTGCCAAAAAATTCAAATGAACGAAAATGTCATTTTCTTCAAAATGGCTATCTCGGATTCTCATTTTTGTTAGTTTTTTACCCCAAAAAATATATACAAATATTTGTTTAGGAAAAATTCCACAAAATCTAGATTTTCAAAGATATAAAAAACGGGATTATATTGGATAACCAAGTATGAACGATACCTACACCAAATTTCAAAGTAAAATATTTACTTTTGACTGACTTATGGCTCCCAAGTATGATCAACTCATGACGTAATTTGTTGAAATAACATTTTATGGCTTTTAATTACCAGATAGAGGCAAATAAATGCCGCTACTGTATTTATTAGACAAAACTGGTCTACAAACATTACGTTTTTATTTATATGAATAAATTTCACATTTTGACCTTATGCAACCTGGCCTTGACCTGAACTTCGCCTAAGGGCCATTATATGGGATCAGGGTGTAAAATTGGCTTCTACTATCAAATTATACGTGTAAAATAACCCATGAAACATGTGTCGCATGACTTTCGTAGACCTTTTGCCAATAGTTATATTTGTTTTACCTGCCCTTGACGGCTTGACCTTTGCTTACAATCTCAATCTCCCTTATGCGGAGGATGTATTATGCCTCTGAGAGCACGTTGTGCCATAATAGTCGCAATATAAGGCTATAAATGGAAAGTATAGCAAATCAACCCAAATACCTTGATTTTGACATTTCACCTGACCGTGACCTGACATGTGATCTTATTTTGAACATTGCACGTATGTTGTACGTGCGTCTCATTGAGAGCTTTCGATTGCTCCCTTGTGCGTCTCGCTGCGGTTATTGGTTCGGAAGATAACGAGGTGGCAGTATATGCCCCCCCCCCCCCTCCAGTTTGGCTGAATACCCCGCGGGGCGTGGGACCCTTCTGAAAGTCTGGTGGCATGATCAAAGGTCCAACTGCGGATCTACACGTATACGTAGGTTCACATGATTCACAAGATTCACATGTATTTTTTCTTCTTCTCCGGGCTAACTACATGTAGCCCGGAAAAGCAAAAAAATATATTGTCGCAACATCGGGAAACTAAGTTGCATACGTGTATAAACAAGAAGCAAAATCTTGTGTTACGACAGTTGAGTCGTTGTTATTGGGTCGCGCCAATCCAAGGGGATTATAAAACGTTTTCAGCGTCGGTCACCGCTGTCTACGACATTTGGTCTCAAGATCAAATCGAACCTAACCAACTTCTACACTAAACCAACTTCTTCGACAAAAATCATCAATCAATGAACTTCCAAACAAGTTTGTGTCTGATTCAGGTGAAGTGTTTGATGATGATATATCAATATCAACAGAATTTAACAAGTTCTTCACTGAAATAGGACAAAAGTTAAAAAATAAAATCGCTTCATCTGTTAGAGATCCTCTGGACAATTTAGGAGATTTCCTAAAAGAAGACATGATTCTATCTCCAACAAATGCAAATGAAGTAGAGGAAATCCTTTGTGGGCTGAAAAATGTAAGAGCAGGATTTGACAATATTAACTCAAAAATATGTAAGAATACATATAAATCAATATTACCACATCTTGTTCACTTTTTCAATTTATACTTGAATGAAGCGGTATTTCTAAAACAACTAAAAACTGCAGTTATCAAGCCTATCTTCAACACAGGTGATCCAATGCCATTTTCTAATTACAGGCCAATCAGCATATTGCCATACTTATCAAAAATCTTAGAAAAACTTATATATATTCAATTGTTACAACACTTCACAAAAAATAAACGGCTTTGTGAAAGACAATTCGGTTTTCGCAAAGGATTTTCAACATATATGCCCATTATATTGATACAAGATTTGATTACAAAAGCCTTTGAGGAGGATGAATGTGCTGTTGGCATATTCTTGGATTAAAAAAAGGCTTTTGACACTGTAGATCACAATATTCTTTGTGAAAAACTAAACAAATATGGTGTCTCTGGAAAAGCATATGAGATACTCCAATCATACCTCACAGATCGCAAACAGACTGTTAACATAAGGGGTACCCAAGCAGAATTTAGGAATGTGGGCATAGGTGTGCCCCAAGGATCAATCTTGGGACCTGTTTTGTTCATTATATATATTAATGATCTAGTAAACATTGATGGTAGCTGTGAGTTTTTCATATATGCTGATGACACAGCCATTTTCTTTAAGCATCATGATGCGGATGTTCTTCAAATCATGATCAATATAGTATTGCCAAAAATATCTACTTGGCTACAGTCAAACTTCCTTTCTCTCAATGTATCAAAGACTGTATATCAAATATATAGTAAGCGCAAACTAAATATTAACATAGGTGTGCAAATGAATGAGGCATTTATTGAGAAAAAAGGTACAGTTAAGTACTTAGGAATGTTGATAGATGATGATTTGAAATTTACTTCTCACATAAACAACATCACAAATACTGTCAGCCGAAATGTGGGCATGATGTGTAGAGTAAAATACTCTGTAGATACAAGACAGCTCTTGCAGCTATATAATGCACTCATACTTCCTTATATCAATTATTGCTGCCTTATTTGGGTGACACGATATGTTCATCATACTAAAAAACTATTAATTCTGCAAAAGAGAGCAATGCGAATCATAGAAGGGATTTATTCTCCTCAAAGTGCCAATCCAGTTTTAAAAAATATAATTGTCTAAAAGTTCAAGATATTGCTAAACTACAAATGATGCTCATAATGCATAAGCATGTATGCAACCAATTACCTCACCCAATACAAAATATGTTCAATATACACATTTAAATTTGTCACTCTACAAGACAAACCAAACATTTTCAAAGTATTTTTTCAACAAAGAATTATAGACTTTTCACCATAACATGCCTCGGTCCCAAACTATGGAATGAGATTATATGTAGAAGCATTGGCCCTAACGAGGTACCACAATCCAAGTATGTGATGAAAACAATAATATAAAATCACTTCATTTCACAATATTAGTAACACATAATGTTGTTATGAGTCATGGGTTGTAATTAAATGGGTTGTTACCCATAACCCATCTGGTTGTTATGGGTAACGTTGTGTTGCTCAGTTGCTGCTGTGTGTATGTCCATGACATGCATATGTGTATATGTGTGTGTATATATGTATGTGTTTGTGTGTGTGTGTGTGTGTGTGTGTGTGTGTGTGTGTGTGTGTGTGTATGTGTATGTGCATGTATGTATATGTTTGTGTGAGATATGTGAGGAAAAAAAGTATCACATATGTATGCATATGCATGTGCATGCATAGTTGATGGTATCATACATATGTACATATATAGTCCAACAAGTTAGTTAAATGTGTTTGCTTTTCATGAGTCTCATGTAAGTAGGTCATAGGTAGGGCCACCCATTCAATGGCGCTGGCTTTCACCCATTCAATGGCGCTGGCTTCGTGGTCCCTACTCGGCAACAAGCTATGCTTAGTTGAGTGGGGTCCACCAGGCACCAGCAAGAAACGCTTCAAATTGACCAGACTTTGTCCACCGCCCTGTATGACTGATATCCTCTTTACTAACACAGTGAATTAATCCATCCTCATCCTGTCCTGGATGAGGATGAGAATGAATGAATGCATCCTCATCCTGTCCTGGATGAGGATGAGTGAGGATGATATCCTGGGACGTAGTTGGGGGGGGGGGCAGTGATTTGCTGTTTTCAACAATGACTACTTTTCGCCTTCTTTTATATCACCACATCTAGCACCCAAACTACCTCTCTTCATATGCTTTTTATGTTTGTTTTCATTTCTTAGCTGGGAGTGCCGCGACATTTTCTCTTTTGTTCTCTGGTGTTAACTTAAGGTGTCGTGCGTCGTTGGGATCGAGGGCGGGGGCACTCCTGGTCACCTATTAATGGGTGGCAGTCAGAAAAACCCTCCTCTTTCCCAGAATCAGGTCCATGTTGACCTTACAGGTCTCCTTCAAGGTCAAATTCAATGTGAAAGGACGGGGAACGCTGTAGCGCCCAAAGTTTGCGTCCGATTGTAACACAAATGGTCTCAAGCCGTGCCTATTTCCAGGATGACAAGTATTCTTAGAGTAAATTTGTTCCTCGTGACCTTCAAGGTCAAAGGACGGGGAACGCTGTAACGCCCAACTTTGGGCGCTAACTTGAAGGTCACGGGGCACAACTCTAAGAATGCTTGCATTCTGGAAATGGAAAGGACGGGGAAAATCCCGTCCTTTGACCCTAAATTTGACATTAAAGGTCACGGGGCTTAAAATTGAAGGTCACGGGGCACAACTCTGAACATTCTTGTCATCTTGGAACTGGCCACAAGGAATCGTTTGAGACCAATTTGTCGCGATCGGACGGTAACTTTGGGCGCTACAGCGTTCCCCGTCGTTTGACCTGGAATTTGATCTTAAAGGAGACCAGTAAGATCAAAATGGACCTGATTTTTTTTTAAAACAAGAGGTTCGTTTTGACGTTATTCCTTAGGACCAAATCGCGTTAAAATCGGTGACCGACGCTGAAAACGTTTATGTGGAGCTGTGGACATCATGGACATTGGACATTCATCCAAGCTATTTTTAGGCGCCCCGAGTGTGAAAGGTATAATACGTCAGCACCTTCAACACCTCGCCAGACATATTTCAAAAAATGTCACGGTTATTTCATGGTGGTCCAGGTCTCTTCGTAGGCGCCATCCAGGGCGCTATCGGTAGTGGGGGAAGGGGGCAAAAGAGTGTTATTGGTTTCGAAGGTCACGTGTGCCCGGTTGCCGTCGGATGGAAGCTGAAGGCGTCGGGGTGCCATCATTCTGAGTGCGCCGGGACACCGCATCGCTTTCGGCCCAACAAGGTGTCATTCGGAGGTGGCAAGACGTCTTCCGAACTCCGAAGGCGGCATAATGCACTCTGAGGGCGACAAAATCTCTTCCGAGGGCGGCAAAAAAATGTTTTCCGAGGGCGACATGATGCTTTCTGGGGGCGGCATAATGCGCTCTGAGGGCAGCAAGATGCCTTCCGAGGGCGGCAATATGTCTCCGAAGCAGACTTGTCAACGATTCATTGTGAATCGACTACTTTTGATTGAATCATTCTTATTTCACTTATTTCAAATGAATCGCTCATGAATCCATTCACCTCAAGCGCAAACCTGCTGTGAGTCACTGATTGAATCATTCATACAGATAAAATAGGCTGATTGAATCATTCATTGCGCAAATAATCATTCTTTTTTGGTCAAACAGCATAAACTGTCCCCAAAAAAAGCCAGCGGCCCAGCATCCATCTGTACCCTGTGGACAAACCAGGCACTCAATGGCCAATTACGTGAGCTCAGTGTCCTGAGCTGTGGCCTGTGATTCATCTCTGCATGAAGAAAGCGAGGCTTTTTGACCAACTCCAGTGGACACAGCCACTATTCAATCAGCCCTAACTGAACTAGGTGCATTGGTACTGGTAAGGTAGGTATGTACCAAAGTACTTAGATAAGGTACCTACCTCATACTTTGGTTGTGAGTGTACCACACAGTACACGCACATCCAGGGGCGTCGCTACCGGGGGGGGGGGGGGATGGTCCGGGTGCCCCGGACCCCCCCACCCACACACACACACTTTTGAGCGGGCGCCGAAGGCGCCCCCTCAAAAAGTGTGTCTGTTCTGGGTTTTCAGAGGGCGCCGGAGGCGCCCTCTAAAAAAACAACTAAAAAAACTAAAACCAAGGAAAAAACTAAAATAGACACTAAAAATGACCGCCTGCCAGTGGTGTACCGAGTATACGGTGATTCAGCGCATGACCTGAAGCTTTGGACCCAAGGCGCCCATGCAAAGCTGCCGCACCTCCGATCAGTGACGGCGCCCCTCTGGCCAGTGACGGCGCCACTCCGGCCAGTGAGGACGCTCCCCCGGCCAGTGACGGCGCTCTTGCGGCTAGTGACGGCGCTCTTGCGGCCAGTGACGGCGCCCCCGGCCAGTGAGGACGCCCCTGCCGTAGACGGCGCCTCTGTGGTCCGTGACAGCGCCCCTCCGGCCAACGACGGCGCCCCTCCGACCAGTGACGACGCCCCTCCGGCCAGTGACGGAGCCTCTCCGGCTAGTGACGGCGCCCCTCCGACCAGTGACGGCGCCCCTCGACCAGTGACGACGCCCCTCCGGCAAGTGACGGCGCCCCTCCGGTCAGTGACCGCCCACTTCCGGCGAGTGACCTCGCCCCTCCGACCAGTGACGGCGCCCCTCCGGCCAGTGACGGCGCCCCTCCGGTCAGTGACCGCTCATTCGGCGAGTGACCGCGCTCCTCCGACCAGTGACGGCGCCCCTCCGATCAGTGATGGCGCCTCTCACGCCAGTGACCGCGCCCCCCCCCCCCGGCGAGTTACGGCGCCCCTCCGACCAGCGACTGCCCTCTCCGGCCCGTGACGGCGCCCCTCCGGCTAGTGACGGCGCCCTCCGCCCAGTGACGGCACCCCTCCGGTCAGCGACGACGCCCCTCCGACCAGTGACGGCGCCTCACCGGACAGTGACGGCGCCTCTCCCGCCAGTGACCGGGCCCCTCCGGCGAGTGACGGCACCCCTCCGACTAGTGACTACCCCTCTCCGGTCCGTGACGGCGCCCCTGCGGTGACGGGGGGGGGGGCTCTCCTTCCGCACGGTGCGGAAGGAGAGGCGCCCCCCTTGCAAAAATTTCGTCAATATTGGTGGCGCTTCTGTCGATCGGGTGGCGCCCCTCAGGGCAATGACCTGGTCCTTTGTGAATTTCTTCGCACGCCATTGCCGCCAGCATATGTGTGTGTGCGCCCCTATGCTAATGAAGGCCCAAACTCATGTGCTCCTCTCTTCCAAGATGTGGCGCCCCATCATAACAGGTGCGATGGCGGCAAGATGCCTTCCGAGGCCGGCATAAAGCGCTCTGAGGGCGGCAAGATGCCTTCCTAGGGCAGCAAGATGTCTTCCGAGGGTGTCATGGTGCCTTCTAAGGGCGGCATAATACGTTCTGAGGGCGGCAGAATGCCTTCCGAGGGCGGTAAGACGACTTCTGAGGGCGGCATAATGCGCTCTGATGGCGGAAGAATGCCTTCCAAGGGCGGCATGATGCCTAACAAGGGCGGCATAATGCGCTCTGAGGGCAGTGCAATGGGCTCTGAGGGCGGCAATATGTTCCGAGGGCGGCATGGTACCTTTCAAGGGCGACATAATGCACTCTGATGGCGGTAGAATGCCTTCCGAGGGCGGCAAGATACTTTCCGAGGGCGGCAATATGTCTTCCGAGGGCGGCATGATGACTTCCGAGGGCGGCAAGATGTCTTCCGAAGCCTTCCGAGGGCGGCAAGACGTCTTCTGAGGGCGGCATAATGCGCTCTGGGGGCGGCACGATGCCTTCCTACTTCCAAAGACGGCATGGTGCCTTTCAAGGGCGGCAAGATGTCTTCCGAGGGCGGCATTATGCCTTCCGAGGACGACGAGATACTTTCCGGGGGCGGCATAATGCGTTGTGACTGTGCAGTCAGCGCCCCCTGCATGCCTCGCGAGGTGGGGGGGGGGGGGGGGGGCGCCCCTGCGAGTGCAGGGTCGCCCTTCAAGTCGTGCACCCCTTTGTATCGGAAATGAGGCCCCTTTTGGACTGGAGATGACGATCCCAACAGCTGTGTCCCCCCTCCCAAAATGTGTTCTCTGGTTGTGCGCCTGGGCCGATCCCCTTGATTATTCACCACTGTACCTGTCATGATGCACCGAAGCGATCGGTGCCATTCTTATGTCTGTGCGATTTACCGTTTGCAAATTATTGGCTGATGCTTCTTTTCTTCCTTGATAAGCTTTCCTTTAATTATTTTCTTCATTGTGAATTTTGTTTACTACCCATACCTTCAGTGCTGTGAATATGTGGAGTGAAACGCATCGAGTGGTAGTCGATATAATCCGTCAACCCTCGCCCGGGTAGGGGTTGGATCCCACCCCCTTGGTTTTTCTAGAGTAACTCGCGTAGTTTCTAACCTATTGCGATGGAACTTTCAGTACCCTACTTTTGAACAATTTTACACATACTCTGAAAATTTCGAATTTCTATCCCACATAACCCGTGACCTATGACCTGTTTCTCAAGGTCATGCCAGGCGCAACTGGCGTCCCGCAGTATCGATGCTAGTAACTTGTGCAGTTTCCGAGTTTTTGTTGTTCAGGAGCATATGCACAGGTGTTTCCAGGTGACAGTTGTGGTTTCCACTGAGATTGTGACCTCGATTGACCTTTTCAGAGGTCAACTGAGGTCATTGACCTTCGATGACCTCAGATAACTTTTTTGGGGCTTCTGGCGGTTTCTAGGACATTTTGTGACGCTGATTTCAAATTTGGGATCCATTTTACATAATTATATGTTCCACTAGGGTCATGTGCTTCCACAGTTCAACCGAAGTCACTGACCTCAGATGATCTGACATGACCTTTTTGGCATTTGGCAGTTTTTAGGACATTTTGCGACGCTGATTACGAATTTGGCACCCATTAAGCATTATCATATGCTCATTCACGATTCTAGCTCGATAAAATTCAATTTATACGCATTTACAATTTTGATGACTTTTGGGTAATTGACATGACCTCAGAGGTCACCTAATGACCCAAGAACTTAACATCAGGTATCACCGGCTTCCTCTCGTCACAAGCAATACGTTCGTCTTTGAATGGAAGCTCTAGCTCAATGAGGGGCGAAACGATAAGGGGGTCGTACCCCCTCCCGAACACGTAGTGATTTTGCCCTACCCGGGTGAGGGTTAACCCGCGCCCCGCTGGGGTCGACAGCCGAACGCGCCCCGCAGGGGGGTAAATTGTATCCCCCCTCGTATCTTCCGAACCAATGACCGCAGTGGGACGCACAAGGCGGCGATCGAAATCTCTCAAGGAGACGAATATATTGCATACCCGAAATTCTTAAAACAAGGTCACATGTCAGGTCAGATCAGGTCAAAGGTCAAAATGGAGGAATTTGTGTTTTTTGGGCCATACTTTCCATCCAAAGCCTTATATTGCGACTATTATCGCACAAGGTGCTCTCAAAGGTATAATGCATCTCCTGTATAAGCGAAGATGAATTTGTAAGCAAAGGTCAAAGTCAATTTCAGGTCACCAAAGGTCACAGGTCTACGAAAGCCATGCGACACATGTTGTATGGGTTATTTTACATGTATAATTCGATAGTAGTAGCCATTTTCACAACCTGACTCCATATAATGGCCCTCAGGTCAAGGTCAGGTCACAAGAAGGACACAATTTGAAATTGATTAATATAAATACAAAATGCATGTTTCTAGACCAGCTTTGTCTCAGAAATACAGCGGTGGTATTTATTTGTCTGTATCTGGTCAATAAAAGCACAAAAATGTGACTTGAAAAAATGACGTCATGAGTTACTTATACTTAGGGAGCCATAAGTTAGTCAAACATAAAGATATTGCATTGAAATTTGGTTTGGGTATCGTCCATACCTGGTTCACTAACATATATTCCGGTTTGTTGAATATCTTTTTTTTAATTGTGGAAGAAAATACAACTTTTTTGCATTTTTTGAGGGTCAAAAACCCAAAACTTCGCAAATCCGAGATCGCCATTTTGAAGAGAATGTCATTCCCGTTCTCTTGACGTTTTGTTTGGCAATTTGCTTCAAAACTTGATTTTCTACTCATAGTTTTCAAGTTATTGAGAAGAAAATCCGGGAAGGGTGTAAAATTTATACCCCCCCCCCCCCAGCGGGGCGCGGGTTAATTAAACTAGTCGCTCATTAGTCCGCAATATGTCCCATGTTGATGTGCAATGCGCAGTCCTTGCATGAGCGTGCCGCTGTGCGGGTGTATGTTTGAAGTTGTCAAAGCTGTATTTTTTCGATTTAAAACCAACACAAAATTGAATTGCCCGCTGTGTAACGTCGACCTTTATATTCGACATTTATGTCTTGATTCGTCGATATAATTCGTCTATATGTAATTATAATTCGACGATGCATGTTTCACCACCATTGACCGGGCATTGCAAATGTCTTCCCATCAGCAATAACGCTGCTTCGCGACGCTTTTAAAACTTTTTGTCTGGCATAAAACCCATCCTCCCAATATGGAAGGATTGGTAGTAAGTTCAATTGCTCTTTTTATGTGAAAGAGGGGCCGGAAAATTAAGCGAGTGAAATCCAGGAAGTTCATGGGATTTGCGCCCCTCTAGGCCGTGGCGCCCCCTCCTCTGAGTATGGCGCCCCCCTGGCAGTGGACCCCCCCCCCACACTTTTTAGAAGGTAGCGACGCCTCTGCGTGACACCTATTTTCACACGAAAATTCTCAAAGGGTACTCACCTTTTCCTAATGTGTAGGCTGGCTATACCATATCTAACAGGGGGTGTCATGGCTATCTCCGTAACGTGTCCACCCTGTTCCATGGCGTCACTTTCCAGCTCGATTTCCACCAATGGAGTGGCCGAATCGGGAGAAGCGTATTTCCTTTCTTAGACCGTCTCGTGGTACTTCTCGGTCTACCAAAAGAATTACGCCTTCGACCGGCGCGGCCGCCATGTTTATTTACGGTGGCGCATTCGTCACTCAACGATCTTCAACATAGTTGTAGGTGAAACAAGTGTAATCCAGATGTAAAAATACTTTCACCTGATAGATACTACTACAAAGTAGCCTCAAGTCACATTACTTCATCAACAACAGGTGAAATAATACAAAATTCGCACTTCAACCAAAAACAGCATCCAGCGACAGTTCCCCGTGGTCAAAATCTAGACATTGCCTTATATGGACATGGGCCTCGCTCGGTTGCATGCCTCGCTTTGACATCGTCTAGCGGCTCACCCTTGCAATTTAGGAGAAAATGTCCCAAAAGCGAGCTGTAGAAGGCGTTTCAATCTATCATTTAGTGCTCAATTAATCCCTCTGGCACCTAAGGTATGCAAATGGTAGGATGCGAAAGTAGGCCGATTTAGCACTATTTGAATAGGGAGCGTGTGACGTCACGTGCCCGTGACATCACGCATTTCGCTGCCTACCCCGGACGTGTCTACCTAGTCTCTATGGCCTTGATACCTAAGGCCATGATCGATGTGCGTCAGCACGTTTTGTCAGCACGGCCTGAGCATGGCTACCTTTGTGGTCACATCATTCTGCCTACATGACGTAGGAAGAATACTGGGTCGTGATTGGTAGGCAGGCATAATACTGGGCCGTGATTGGTCCTGAAAAACGTGCTGACAAGCGTGCTGACACACATCGATCAGGGCCTAAATAATAAACAAACATTTGCAAGAGCATTTCCCAAATGTCACTGTCGCATCTGCAGCGCTTTATTTGACACGCCTTATACAAAATAATCAAAATAAATGTTCTATTCGCTTAAAAAGCGAAACATCAAGTCATTAATGCTTTTGGAACTAGAAATTTGCTATTATAATAATTCATAATTATTATAATATCATTTTGTAATTTCACCAGTCCTATTTTAGAAAATGTTCTTGCAATTTATATTGCGTCGCGCCACTTTCTGTTTGGTGTCGCGCCACTTTCGCCCACCCTTAGTGGTTTTATCTATAGAGTTCAGTTAACTAACCACCTATTCGCATCATTCAATGACAACATTCAATGACGTCATTGACATTTATATACAAGGGTTTTAAATGACTGCAAATATTAATGAACGCTGTCGGGCATAGTTAAAATGTTTTATTTATATATTTGTATTTCAATATTAGGTATTTGATTTATAAGCCGCAATTACTTATCAGTTATCAATAAATGTATGGATAATCTACACAATCAAGCATATCGATGTGATTCCTGATGACGTCATTTGGTCTGACGTGTGAATTTCCTCTTGGCATGGTAGGATCCTTCATCTGTCCATCCATCACTTCTGAGTTATGCATTGCAATGACAGTGTCCAAAGTTGCCCTTTTTTAACCGGGACTGAAGATAGCTGGCAGGCTAATACGCTAACTAGGTAGTAAGTTGGCTTTGTTATGTTGTTAACCTGTTGGAGTAGTTTCATGCTGATTTTTGGTCTAAAACTATAAAGTGGTAAATTGTATTAGTAGTTCTTATTGCTTTGTTTTGCATGGGTAGGTTGTGTACATGCTTCTTACTTAGGTGTTTCAGCCTTTTCAGCACATGCCTAAGATTCATATCATAATGCCTGACATAATGCCTACCTGACTAATAGATGATACAGGCGCAGATCCAGGATTTTGGTCAGGGGGGGGGGGGGGGGGGGGACATACAAAAGAAATGTGCCCTATGGGCGCGTTTGTATGGTGAGACATGGGCGCGACCCGGGCGCGGGCCTTGCGCCCTAAAATTTTCAGAGGTCCGCACCATAAGCAATGTGACGCATTGATGAGAATGCATATCTAAGGCAGAAGACTCAAAAGTTTCGCGCCGCTCCGCGGCGAAATTTGTTTAAGGGTTCCAGGTCTTGAGCTTAAAAAATATTCCAAGTTGGTATAGCTGATTCCAAATTGGTGTCGCTGGTTCCAAAGTTGATATGGCAGTTTGGTAACTCCAGGTCCTAAAAGTTGGTATGACCCATGCCATACCTATCATGCTGCATTTTCCATCCTTGTAACGTGCTTTTTCATCCGTTTTGTTTTGGCCTTTCAACGCTTGGGAAGGGGCCTTTTCGGTGCTCGGGAAGGGGGCCCTTTCGAGGCGCCGCACCCCCCCCCCGGACGAAATCCTGGCTACGTTCCTGCCGCTGTCACGCGTCCCGAAAAGTTATTCCCACAAAAGCAAAGCGTCATTTTTGACAACCATTTACGCCGAAATAGAGTGTAGATTGGATTCCAAATTGATACCATATGAAGTGTTCTTCCTACATGTAAAACAAACGTTTGTTCGAGCTTCAATTCCGACTGGCAGCTTGCTGGCCGCTATTTTCGCGTCCAGTTGAACTTTTTTTAAGCCATTATTTGATGGCAAGAGCCGTGTTTCCCAAAATTTTCCAGTTTTACACCGCGTATAGCTGAATTTTGACTGCTGCAAAGTCAATATTTACGATCAATTGTTAACGTTTTTTTTTATGGAGACATGTTGCCCCTCTGGATCCGCCAGTGTGGCCTCCCTTCCAGGCTTTTGCGGGGGGGGGGGGCGGGCAAAAAGGGCGGATCCAGAATGGGTGGTTTGGGTCAGTTTTCAGTCAGTGGGGGGGGGGGGGGGGGAATCCCAAAAAGTCTCGCACAATTCTGAAAACTCATCGGATTTCACTTGCTTGTGCATCGATAACTGATTTAAGACAAACTTTTCTTAGTAAAAGTTGCTTAGATTTTATATTATCTTAGGAAATGTGGCAAATTTGCGCCGATTTCAGATGGTTTTGGGAGGGGGCATGGCCCCGTGCTCCCCCCCCCTCCCCTTCTGGATCCGCCCATGTGGGGGCATGGCCTGGTTGCCCCCCCCCCCGCCTCCCTGGATCCACCAGTGCGCTTGGGACCCTAATTTTCGGCGATAACTTTTGAATGCATCAACGGTATGAACACATTTCTCGCAATGGACGTTTCAGGCCCTGCGCTAATTATTATAAAAGTTGGTTAGTGTCACACGAAAATTTATGGCGCTTTCCATTCACTCGTAATGTTAAACAGAATACGAGCTCGGATAGAGGCTAACGTCTGTTCGCTCTATAGTCCCGCCCTTGACTCCGCCCACCACTTGCAACCGACCGGTCACTTGATCGGGCAGCGCCGGTACAAGGCCAGCCATTTAATTTCGTTTCGTATTGAATTCTGATGGTGAACATTCCCTTGGTTAAGTTGCTTAATTATTCTTTTAAAATCAGGGAATGTGTCAATCCGCCCCCGCGGAATCCGCCCCCCCCCCCCTTGTTACAAATAGCCAGGAGCCTGTTACAAATAGGGTTAAACTATGACAAGCTACTTGATAAGCCCATGAGCCCTCAAAATGTTCGACTGAAGTTGTATACGTTGCTGTTTTCTGAAGTTGTCCTTGCAAACTTATAACGGATCGTTTCGTGTAAAGCGCCTCCGCATTCCATATTCTATACGTTAGTGAATTACCTCGAATTTATGTGTTTGCAATGTAATTTGTCACAAACGTGAGCAATCGGGGCAACGTAAAATGTTGAGGGCCCGAAGTTTCGCGTTGCCTCTTCTTCATTGTGTTGCTGCTGGGACCTTCGAGGAGCCTTGTGCGTGCAACTAAAATTGTTAACCCGCGCACCGACGGGGTCCGCGCCAACTTCGAATCGACAGGGGGGGGGGGTCCTGCCCTGTAATATAACAAGAAAAAAACATGCAACATAGCGGCAAACATAACAAACGTTAGATAGCTCGAAACAAGGTATTATGAAAGTACTAAGGTCATTTTTTAGGTCAGGTCATTATTGAGGTTACCAGAGGCCAACAAAGGTAAAATTTCGGCCATATATGGTATCC
This sequence comes from Chirona hameri, assembly GCA_036785665.1. Lineage (NCBI taxonomy): Eukaryota > Metazoa > Arthropoda > Thecostraca > Balanomorpha > Balanidae > Chirona > Chirona hameri. The sequence continues at coordinate 37,721 of JAXIVJ010005447.1, read as the reverse complement.
TTACCAAAAACAGTATATATCTCGAAAACAAAAAGAGACGAGAAAAAGAGAAAACGACGCGCGAAAAAAAAAATGTCCGATTTTTTTTTGTGACTCAGGCGCCATCAGATTTCATCTCAGGTCAATAGTTAGCTCAGGGGAGGCCATCGAACTTGAAACATTCTAAAATCGTGGAATTGTTTTTAGGGAATAACTTGTAAGATACGCATGATAAAGTTATGCCTACAGTTTTCACCATTGTGTTTCTCCGTCGAGACGCATCGAATAGTATATCGCATGACCATGACGTAGTTGGGTAATATCCCCAAATTTACCTGACCTGTGCTCAGGTCAAGGTCAGGTCAAGTTCAAATTGTACATCAATCAACGCGTCTCGACGAGTCAAACACAATGTTGAGAACTCCATTACTCTACCTTGATTTGGTAAAGAGTTATTGAAGAAAAACCACGCATGACCTCGGGGTTGACCTCGTAGAGATCACAGAACAAAATGTGACTTGGGTCTTTGCATGCGGCACAATAATAGTGTATCTGGTGAAAACTGGTCAAATTAAAGCATTTACTGTGGATTTATACTTGTTTTCATTTTATCCATTTACTTATAATGATGAGGTCACGAAATTGATCTGACCTTAGGTCACCGATATTACAAATTAAAGATAAACGAATTGTAGGTACTTATGGCTTGGTACTTGGAGTTTGAAACCGCTCGGTCAATCACTGTGGCTTTGGTACGACCACAAACTTTCAAAAACTTGCTTGGAGGTGGGGTCACTTAACATGAACTGTTGACCTGACCTGAGATGACTCGAGATATGAAAATACACACAATGTGGATAATTGATGCCCGAATAGTTATGCTAATTTTGGCGGTTCTGCACTCCGCCGTTTTCCCAATATTTACGAAAACAGGGGATTAGGTTGAAATTTCGAGCATTTCTAAATCAGTTCGTTCAGCAGGTGATGTATAACTGTGATGCCGGAAACCTTGCCATGTTTTGGGTCATGTTTTGGGTCGGTTTGGCAAGAATTGAGTCAAATATTGCCCTATAGGTTGCTTAGGGAACCCTGCACGCCACCCAATAGGGGTCACTTCACTTTGTCCGACGGTGATAGGCGTCAGATTTCGCGTTGCAGCGAGTCCAATCAGATGGAAATATCGTGTGGTATTGTTTCACCCTTTGAATTTGGGACGCCGGTTCTGTTTGTGAGATTGTTATTGGTGCATTTTTTGCACTGGAGGTGTCCTAAAAGTATACGGCATTAAACCTGGAATCTATTGAGGAGATGGTGACGTGGTAACGATTGTATTACTACACACTGTTCGTTGAGGTTTTGTGTTTTTGTGGTTTTCTTTTCCCTGGCCTTTAGCGTTGATAATTTGGTGGTGGCGTATTAATTTTTTGGCATGCAAATTCATGAAGAATTTAGAATTTTATGGGAAAACTAGGTAACTGCTGTTGTCGTTGGAACAAAACAAGTTTATTTTCTTTCAAATATTGCTTATTTTACCGGAAATATGCGATACGTGAGGTGTTTTTATTAGCATAAAAGAGATGACTGGCTCTGCCTCAGCCGGTCCTGCAGAAAATACGCGGTGGCATCATCGCGCACTTTGGAATGTCCTTACGTGCAGAAGAGTGTGGCTACCGTGGAGTGTGGCTACCGTACCACATTTACCGTTCCAGAAAAATGTGGCTACCGTGGGACTTCTACCACCTTTATAAGTACGTTTTACTATGTAATTCAATTATTCTGGGACAAACCCGTATAATCCCTTTAAGGGTTCCAGGTATTGAGCTTAAAACAATATTCCAAGTTGGTATAGCTGATTCCAAATTGGTGTCGCTGGTTCCAAAGTTAACATGGCAGTTTGGTAACTCCAGGTCCTAAAAGTTGGTATGGCCCATGCCATACCTGTCATACTGCAATTTCCATCCGTGTAACGCGCCTTTTCATCCGTTTTGTTTGGCCCTTTCAACGCTTGGGAAGGGGCCCTTTCAGCGCTCGGGATGAGGGCCCTTTCGAGGCGCCGCACCCCCCTGGACGAAATTCTGGCTACGTGCCTTTGCAGCCGGGTGACCTAGACGGCTTACATGCTGACACATGCAGCCGGGTGACCTAGCCGGCGTACATGCTGACGCATCTGTTTTGAATCGTTTGTTTTCACCTTAAAAGAGCCACAAATATGTGTCCAATCACTGGAAGGATACAAATGTCATAAATGACCCACAAATTGGCAAACACATGATATGTTTTTTATTTTTTAGCTGTCGTGTTAGCCGGACTGTTTGTTAGCCGGACTGTTTGTTAGCCGGACTGTTTGTTTGCCGGACTGTTTGTTTGCCGGACTGTTTGTTTGCCGGACTGTTTGTTAGCCGGTGTCGAACCTGGCGCAGACCATGCAGAACGACGCGGCGGAGTGCAGCCATTGACCGGGGGGGGGGGGGGGGGGGCTCTCATTTATTATGTCACCATAAAGGCTGAAAAATCACAATAATGATTTTTAATCACCATTTTTGCTTTTCATATCCAAATTGACCGAAGAATAACCATATTGCTGAATATAACCAAATTTCAACATTTGGTCTCCAAAGTAGGGAATCAAGAAACCATTATGTCGTATTTAATTTCCAAAACACTGGTATTTACATCCAAAACATCTGGACTGTAACCAAAATTTATAAAACTTCAACAGGAATGGGAATAAGTCACCAGAAACACGGTAATGATCACCAAAATCTAATGGTAGGGTGAAAGTTTGGGCGCAAATTCAGCATACTGATTCTAGATATCAGAATCCTTCTAAGATATGGTAGCCTCCATGGGCGGCGGAGGCGGGGGGGGGGACGCGTCCCCCCTAAACATTTTCGGATTTAACATTACGCCTATGGGCGTTGCATGGAAAGAATCGACTTCAAAGTGCCTCTCTCCCCCTAACTTTCGGAAGGTGGGGTCGCCCTTGGTAGCCTCAGCGGACTTTGGCGATGCAACACTCTGCAATGAAGCAGGCTAGGCTGGCGCGGGGGCAAGGCCCACGTGGTGATCAAAGAGACGTTCGTTCTGAAACCTGGCACACTCTACTCGTGGGAAAGCGATATCGACATAAAGGTGGTGTAAAAACGTGGTGCGCGGGTCCTCTATCACCCTGTTACGCGGTGCATTGGCACAGCTCCTTCTGTGATGGAGTCCGAGGACGATTTTGAGACTGACAATGTCCGGGCTCAAACAGCAAGGGCGCCTGGAAAACAAAAACAGAGAGGGGCTCAAGGCCGAGGGGCTGCCCTAGCATGGGAAAGGGTTTTCCAATGCTCAACAGAAAATGATGTGGCAGTGGCTTGCAGCTGATAATGGCTGTTGGGTAAAGTACAGGCGGCATAAAACAAGTGAGGGTAAGGTCCAGTACATGAAGTGTAGTAGGGCGGGCTCCGGTTGTACTGCACAGTGCACAGCTAAGACTCCGCTATCATGCAGAAAACACTGATGTGTCCATTGACAGCAGTGGTGAACATCAGCACATGACATGTCATGACAAATGTTAAATGGCGACTATCAGTTGTATGGTGATTTTTGTGCTTTTTTTGGTGATGGTATAAGAACTGCCCAAGTCTTCATTATAAATTATACCGATATGGAAGCACTGGTGACGAAAATGGCTATGATGGTGATCATTTCATCGTTTTGGGGACAAGTGCATTCTGGTGATGTGTTCAGTTGATATGGTGATATGCACAACCATTATGGTGATTGGAATAAATATAGCCCTTGGGGGACCAGTGTCGTGACGTGACGCGTCAGCTGGCCCGGAGCAGGGGCCTTCGTGTGCGGGAGACCACCGTCCGGCTGGGGAGATATCAGAGGGCCGGATTGGGAGACCAGTGTCGTGACGTGACGCGTCAGCTGGCCCGGAGCAGGGGCCTTCGTGTGCGGGAGACCACCGTCCGGCTGGGGAGATATCAGAGGGCCGGATTGGGAGACCAGTGTCGTGACGTGACGCGTCAGCTGGCCCGGAGCAGGGGCCTTCGTGTGCGGGAGACCACCGTCCGGCTGGGGAGATATCAGAGGGCCGGATTGGGAGACCAGTGTCGTGACGTGACGCGTCAGCTGGCCCGGAGCAGGGGCCTTCGTGTGCGGGAGACCACCGTCCGGCTGGGGAGATATCAGAGGGCCGGATTGGGAGACCAGTGTCGTGACGTGACGCGTCAGCTGGCCCGGAGCAGGGGCCTTCGTGTGCGGGAGACCACCGTCCGGCTGGGGAGATATCAGAGGGCCGGATTGGGAGACCAGTGTCGTGACGTGACGCGTCAGCTGGCCCGGAGCAGGGGCTTTCGTGTGCGGGAGACCACCGTCCGGCTGGGGAGATATCAGAGGGCCGGATTGGGAGACCAGTGTCGTGACGTGACGCGTCAGCTGGCCCGGAGCAGGGGCCTTCGTGTGCGGGAGACCACCGTCCGGCTGGGGAGATATCAGAGGGCCGGATTGGGAGACCAGTGTCGTGACGTGACGCGTCAGCTGGCCCGGAGCAGGGGCCTTCGTGTGCGGGAGACCACCGTCCGGCTAGGCCGATAAGCGCACACTTGGTGGGCTTACACACACTTGGTTGGCTTACACAATACACATGCCCTGGATTTACAATCGAGGAACGGTTACAGAGTCGCCGCCTAGATTGTGGAGACGCAACACTCCCACGACGGCTGACCTGGAGCAGGGGCCTTTGTGTAACGCACTGGGTATGGTACACTATGGCGAGGATGAATGACAACGCACCAGTTGTACGGCCTGGGACACCGACGTGAGACGGTCACACTGAGTGGGCGAGAGACACAGTCCGCAACATAGCGAGTTACACAGCCCGGTAGAGGCCAGACACAAAGCCGCAGGTAAACGTCGCACAGGACCAGAGGGAATGTCAGCGGGTACCCTGGCCACACCATGGCCGCAATCAACGACAGAGGGGAGGCTAGGAAGAGAGCACCGGCCCAGATAAGGCAGTTGGTCGTGTGAACCCGGCAGCGACGGACGGGATACAGAGAGTCGTGTGAACCCGGCAGCGACGGACGGGATACAGAGAGTCGTGTGAACCCGGCAGCGACGGACGGGATACAGAGAGTCGTGTGAACCCGGCAGCGACGGACGGGATACAGAGAGTCGTGTGAACCCGGCAGCGACGGACGGGATACAGAGAGTCGTGTGAACCCGGCAGCGACGGACGGGATACAGAGAGTCGTGTGAACCCGGCAGCGACGGACGGGATACAGAGAGTCGTGTGAACCCGGCAGCGACGGACGGGATACAGAGAGTCGTGTGAACCCGGCAGCGACGGACGGGATACAGAGAGTCGTGTGAACCCGGCAGCGACGGACGGGATACAGAGAGTCGTGTGAACCCGGCAGCGACGGGCGGGATACAGAGAGTCGTGTGAACCCGGCAGCGACGGACGGGATACAGAGAGTCGTGTGAACCCGGCAGCGACGGACGGGATACAGAGAGTCGTGTGAACCCGGCAGCGACGGACGGGATACAGAGAGTCGCGGCGCACTCCCCCACCCACCATCCCCAGCATCCCCTTGTCCTCATCCTAATCCCCCCTTCATTCGTCGTCCACCTAGCGTGTTTTAGTTCGCGGTGGTGGTATGGTACGGAGCCACGTGAATGAAGGAAAAACGCTACGGGTGCAGACGGCCAATAACAGCCAAGAAACGAACACATAAATAACGAAGCGAACGGGAGAAGAATGCACTAACCGGCAGTTCTGCATTTGCTCCCCATAGTCCAGCACCAAGTATAGGATAAATGCTCGTATCGTGATTCATATTAATTGCTTCACAATTAGTTGGTGCAATGTAAATAATATGCTGATTCATGACAATTTAAAACAGAGCTTACGTTAAGGTTACATAGGCATTGCATGCCTTCTATAAATTGTTTGAGTCGCTTATTTCTTGACTCATTTGAAAATGAGTCGACACACAGATGGCACAGATAATAGCTAACTCAAGTAGAACACGACTCATCCCTCGATATCACAGATAATAACTAACCTACTCAAGTAGAACACGACTCATCCCTCGATATCACATATAATAACTAACCTACTCAAGTAGAACACGACTCATCCCTCGATATCACAGATAATAACTAACCTACTCAAGTAGCGCACCGACTCATCCCTCGATATCACAGATAATAACTAACCTACTCAAGTAGAACACGACTCATCCCTCGATATCACATATAATAACTAACCTACTCAAGTAGAACACGACTCATCCCTCGATATCACAGATAATAACTAACCTACTCAAGTAGAACACGACTCATCCCTCGATATCACAGATAATAACTAACCTACTCAAGTAGAACACGACTCATCCCTCGATATCACATATAATAACTAACCTACTCAAGTAGAACACGACTCATCCCTCGATATCACAGATAATAACTAACCTACTCAAGTAGCGCACCGACTCATCCCTCGATATCACAGATAATAACTAACCTACTCAAGTAGCGCACCGACTCATCCCTCGATATCACAGATAATAACTAACCTACTCAAGTAGAACACGACTCATCCCTCGATATCACAGATAATAACTAACCTACTCAAGTAGAACACGACTCATCCCTCGATATCACAGATAATAACTAACCTACTCAAGTAGCGCACCGACTCATCCCTCGATATCACAGATAATAACTAACCTACTCAAGTAGAACACGACTCATCCCTCGATATCACAGATAATAACTAACCTACTCAAGTAGCGCACCGACTCATCCCTCGATATCACAGATAATAACTAACCTACTCAAGTAGAACACGACTCATCCCTCGATATCACAGATAATAACTAACCTACTCAAGTAGAACACGACTCATCCCTCGATATCACAGATAATAACTAACCTACTCAAGTAGAACACGACTCATCCCTCGATATCACAGATAATAACTAACCTACTCAAGTAGCGCACCGACTCATCCCTCGATATCACAGATAATAACTAACCTACTCAAGTAGAACACGACTCATCCCTCGATATCACAGATAATAACTAACCTACTCAAGTAGAACACGACTCATCCCTCGATATCACAGATAATAACTAACCTACTCAAGTAGAACACGACTCATCCCTCGATATCACAGATAATAACTAACCTACTCAAGTAGAACACGACTCATCCCTCGATATCACAGATAATAACTAACCTACTCAAGTAGCGCACGACTCATACTTGGCTATCTTTTAATCGACTGAACTATATCTCATCTGAGTTGGATCGATTTTGAGTCAAATTTGACTCACCGACTCTAAGTCGAGCACAACCCTTGTAGCTACACCACAGGCTTCAGTAAAGTGGGAACCGTGCCACCAGCGAACGGAGGCCACTGTACCGGTTAGCGAGCCCAGACTCTCAGCAAACGAGTCAAACGAGTCACAGGTGTCCCAGGCTAACGAGTCATATACGAGTCACAGGTGTCCCAGGCTAACGAGTCATATACGAGTCACAGGTGTCCCAGACTAACGAGTCATATACCAGTCACAGGTATCCCAGGCTAACGAGTCATATACCAGTCACAGGTGTCCCAGGCTAACGAGTCATATACCAGTCACAGGTGTCCCAGGCTAACGAGTCATATACCAGTCACAGGTGTCCCAGGCTAACGAGTCATATACCAGTCACAGGTGTCCCAGGCTAACGAGTCATATACCAGTCACAGGTGTCCCAGGCTAACGAGTCATATACCAGTCACAGGTATCCCAGGCTAACGAGTCATATACCAGTCACAGGTGTCCCAGACTAACGAGTCATATACCAGGCACAGGTGTCCCAGGCTAACGAGTCATATACCAGGCACAGGTGTCCCAGGCTAACGAGTCATAAACCAGTCACATGTGTCCCAGACTAACGAGGCATATACCAGGCACAGGTGTCCCAGGCTAACGAGTCATATACCAGGCACAGGTGTCCCAGGCTAACGAGTCATATACCAGTCACAGGTGTCCCAGGCTAACGAGTAATATACCAGTCACAGGTGTCCCAGACTAACGAGTCATATACCAGGCACAGGTGTCCCAGACTAACGAGTCATATACCAGGCACAGGTGTCCCAGGCTAACGAGTCATATACCAGTCACAGGTGTCCCAGACTAACGAGTCATATACCAGTCACAGGTGTTCCAGGCTAACGAGTCATATACCAGTCACAGGTGTCCCAGGCTAACGAGTCATATATCAGTCACAGGTGTCCCAGGCTAACGAGTCATATACCAGGCACAGGTGTCCCAGGCTAACGAGTCACAGGTGTCCCAGGCTAACGAGTCATATACCAGTCACAGGTGTCCCAGATTAACGAGTCATATACCAGGCACAGGTGTCCCAGACTAACGAGTCATATACCAGGCACAGGTGTCCCAGGCTAACGAGTCATATACCAGTCACAGGTGTCCCAGACTAACGAGTCATATACCAGTCACAGGTGTCCCAGGCTAACGAGTCATATACCAGTCACAGGTGTCCCAGGCTATCGAGTCATATACGAGTCACAGGTGTCCCAGGCTAACGAGTCATATACGAGTCACAGGTGTCCCAGGCTATCGAGTCATATACGAGTCACAGGTGTCCCAGGCTATCGAGTCATATACGAGTCACAGGTGTCCCAGGCTAACGAGTCATATTTTATTTATTTGTATTTTATTAAGCAGATCACCAACAGGGTCGCCCCCACTGACAGGTGAAGTCACATAGTAAAACCGATAACACGATCACTCCATAAAGTACATTGAAACATTAGCAAGACATAAATATTGTAAACAATACAAAGTGAACTGATAAATGATGCAAGATAAAAATAGCGACCGTAAAAGACGAGTTACAGATATGCTATATAAGTGATGACATGTTTTCTAAAAGTGTTAAAATGATCTACATGAAAATCCACCTCTGGGACGCTGTTTAAAAAAGAGTTGACTAGCCTAGGTACCCTGCAGAGTAGACTGCCCTTCACGGTGTTAACGCGGGGGCAGATCTCGTGTAACAGCTTGTGAGTGCGGGTCGATCGAGCTGGTACATGAAGTGAAAAGCTTGTTAGCAAAGTTTGAGAATCTAATTTCGAGTGGAAAATGTTCCTGATGAACAATAGGTCATGCTGAATCCTACGAGCTGATAAAGAAGGTATCCGGAAGTGTTGTAACAAGTCTGAGTATGCTAAAGAAGTGGCATGACCAGATAAAGTACTATTTAAAAGCCAAATTATAAATTTGTGTTGAACTCGATCGACCCGCACTGTGTGGGAATCAGCCGCGCCCGCCCAGATCACGCTACCATATTCTAAAATTGAGCGTACGTTGGAGAAGTAAGCGCACAGTAGAGCGTTTATGTTAAACTTTGAACCATGAGAACCGGTTTAAAAAGAGCGAATTAGTAATCCGAGCGATCTATTGGCCCTTCTGACAACATTTGTGACCTGGGGAGCAAATGTAAGTTTGGTGTCTAGAATGATGCCCAAGTCGCGAATTTCTCCAACGTGCTCGAGTTTTGAAGCACTAATAAAATATATTGTCTGGACGGGCGCGCGCCTGAGGGTCATAGTGAATGACTTGCATTTTTGGGGATTCAGAGTTAGTCCCCATCTGGCGGACCAGGCTGCCAGACGATCGAGATCCTGTTGCAGCAGTAGTCCGTCAGATGGGGAAGTAATTTTGCGATAGATTTTGACGTCATCGGCGTACAGAAGGCAGCCGGACTGAATTTCAAGTGGTAAGTCATTGATGAATAATGAAAAGAGAAGTGGAGCCAAAAGAGAACCTTCTGGAACACCAGACGTTACTGGCTTCCAGTCGAAGGTTTGCCATTGACGATGACCCTCTGACGCCTATCGGACAGATACGAGACAAACCATTTTAAGGCAGAATCCCTCAAATGATAGGAATGTTTTAGTTTATGAATTAGAAGCGAGTGATTAACGCTTTGAAAAGCAGCCGAATAATCTGTATATATAGCGTCCGTCTGGTATCCGTCCGATATGGCTTCCCACGCTGTTCGAAGATAGACAGCAAGGTTAGTAACACACGAACGGCGGCAGATAAAACCATGCTGCTCATGACACAGGACAGGTGACACGTGCCGAAGTAGTTCGTCATAGACTACTCGCTCTAGTATCTTTCCGAAGAGAGGAAGCAGGGACACTGAACGATAATTTGACGGGGATTTTTTATCACCCTTTTTGAAAATTGGAATGATATTCGCCTGCTTCCATCTTTTCGGAAAGACGCCGGACTTGATCGAGGCATTGCATATCCTAGTAATAGGGACCACTAGTTCATCAGCACACTCGACGATGATACGGGCGCTGATATTGTCTGGTCCGCAGGCCTTGGTGGCTGGTACAGATTTTAGGGCATTTCGAACGGAGGCTTCGGATACATGCAATTGTGATAAAGCGTCGATATGGTACACAGGTGCGTCCGGTACAACAGCAATAGCAGGGTTAGTGAATTTCGCGGCGAATGCATCGTTGAACAGCTCAGCACGGTTCTGATCCTTTGTCACAATTTCACCGTCAGTCGCACGCAGCGCAGGTGATATACAAGATTTGTTAGTGACACATTTTACAAAAGACCAGTATCGCTTGGGGTTAGTTTTAAAAGCATCGGTTAAGCCTCGCAAGTATTCAAAGTATTTGCTATTTGACTGCGACTTAAAATCTCTTCTTTTATTTACAAAGTCGACCCTGGTTTCGGGAATAGGGTTCCGACGCATTCGACAATAGGCGGCCTCCTTCAAACGCAAGGCGGTGCGCACCGCCTTATCAAACCACGGTGGCACTCTGCGCCGGAGGACCACCGTCGGGACGTGGTCGGCGATGGCGGAGCTCAGCAGTGTGTAAAAGGTATCTACTGACTCATCGACGCTCATGTCGTCCAGCATTACCCACGGGATCAAAAATAAACTCCGGCGCAGACCATTGAAGTCGGCGCTTTTATAATTGTACGCAGTACGCCTTGTAACAACAGGTTTCTGATGCATTGGTACCGTACATGAGGCTACCGTCTCTTTGTGATCGGACATCAGCAGGCTATCTCGAACGTGCACGTTAGTTGGCAGTCGCCTGGTGAACACCAAATCTAGTGTCGCATCACCTCTGGTGGGCTCGCACACCCACTGTTTGAGACCTATCATATCGCAGTCATCTATAAATCGAACAGCTCTATTGGTACGTTTCTGTAGGTTAACGGTTGCTCCGTCTGATGACGCCGTCCACACGATCTCGGGCAGGTTAAAGTCACCTACGACGAGGAGCCTACAATCCTGAGGCTGGATGGCTGTCAACGAGTCCGTGATCTTCTGAAGAGCAGTATCGTCGTCGGGTGGTCGGTAGCAAATGGCGACAGTCACCGATGGGCCCCGCAGACGGAGTAGCAGCGTCTCCGTGCCGTCAGGAAACATATACATATACCAGTCATATACCAGTCACAGGTGTCCCAGGCTAACGAGTCATATACTAGTCACAGATATCCTAGGCTAACGAGTCATATACCAGTCACAGGTGTCCCAGGCTATCGAGTCATATACCAGTCACAGGTGTCCCAGGCTATCGAGTCATATACCAGTCACAGGTGTCCCAGGCTAACGAGTCATATACCAGTCACAGGTGTCCCAGACTAACGAGTCATATACCAGTCACAGGTGTCCCAGGCTAACGAGTCATATACCAGTCACAGCCACATGTGTCCCAGGCTAACGAGTCATATACCAGTCACAGCCACATGTGTCCCAGGCTAACGAGTCATATACCAGTCACAGCCACATGTGTCCCAGGCTAACGAGTCATATACCAGTCACAGCCACATGTGTCCCAGGCTAACGAGTCATATACCAGTCACAGCCACATGTGTCCCAGGCTAACGAGTCATATACCAGTCACAGCCACATGTGTCCCAGGCTAACGAGTCATATACCAGTCACAGCCACATGTGTCCCAGGCTAACGAGTCATATACCAGTCACAGCCACATGTGTCCCAGGCTAGTTACCGGGCGGGCTGCTTAGCCGAACCGGAAAGTACGGGAGATTCCAACGGCAGAAGTGATGATGACAAGGGATAAGAGATGCCGTTTTCACGAGCGTGCGACACGTGGTATATTTGAACTGTCCGTTTGTCGTGCCTGAAATGACCTGCCGTGACCCTAACGGGGCCACACGTGGCTAATTCCCCAGCAAACATCTCGCTTCACTGCGAAATGCCAAGCCTTGGGAAGTGCTGCTTACAAAGTAAATTCATTTTAGTCCTGCAAGTGTGGGTAAAATAGCAAGTTGTGCTTCTATAAGTTAAGAAGTTGTAGTGCGACATTACAAATAAAAACAAGGCAAACTGGAAGCCTGGGATTTGACGTTCCAGAAACATGTCTCGTTCCAATGGTGTCGTGATCTTTATGTTGTCATAAAAACAGCTTTATAGGCTCTCGTATCTATTGCAGAGAATCGGCTCTCCCATTCTGCAAAAAAAGTGATAGGTTGTGGAACAGCTCAGGTTTTCCGGGAGCATCAAAACATCCTGTTACTGCCGGTTTGACTTGTTTGATCAGTGACCTACTGTGTATACCTGACCTGACCTGACCTACTGTGTAGCGAAACGTGTATTCTCGACTCAACCTCTCGCGGCGACGCCCGCACGACAGCCACTACTTAGGACGATTCCCGAAGATTAATTCCGAACTTGATATGAACTTCGTTTGTGTTTAACTGGAATTATGGAAACAAAACCATTCATACACAACACTTTTTCAACCCTATTTGTAGCAGGCTCTTGTCTACCCCTATTTGTAACAGGGGGAGGCGGATTCCGTCCCCCCCTGATATCTCGAGATATACCCGTCCGATTTTCAAAAATGAGACGGCGTTTGTTTCCCCTCAACACGATCTACATTTCTAAAAAGAAAAAGAAATCGAAATTTTTGATAGGGGGGCAACGGGGGGCAAAAACTACAAATATTAGTGGTATTGGTGATCCAACACAGCTGTCATGTTTATCAACCGATTTTAACACAACCAGCTGAAATCGATTGAGATTGAATTGGAAATTGGTATATGCCGGTGACTTTTGAAAATTAAAAAATCATAGGCGTGTGCAGGTCACTCAGTATGGGGGTGAAGTAAATGCGTAATACAACTACTTTTGTTTTTAATAAATGAAATGGTATGTTATTGTGACATTAGACAAAACAGTTATAAGTCATATTTTTGCCATAGGCGGTACCAGGTTAGTGAAAAAGGTAAGTCAAATAGGAAAAAAATATTAACCGCAGGCAAGTTGCTACCCAGCACTATAAATAAGTTACAGATCGTAGATAGTTCCTTTTTGCATGTTGTACATCATCATAGGCGTATCCAGGATCCAAACTGGGGAGGCGCAAGACCTTTTGATAAGTATATTATCCGCTATTATGATACTAACTAGTCAACAGTGACTATTTCACTTACAACTTCAATTCACATTGCTTACCCCCCATTTTCACCCTGCCTGGACTCGCCTATTTTCTTATAATCGTTCGTAGAGTACCCTGTGGTGCGTGTTTATCCGAAAACTGCAGTATGTTATGTCATTGTAGGCCCATGCATCTTAGTTTCCTTGCAGTAATATGACCCTCTTTCTTCCATTCCTGAGTGCGCCTCTGCAAAAAATTACTTTATTCCCTCTCCTTGCCTCATATGTGCTTATATCATTATAAGCTAACCGTCTATTGCGCCGTAATAGCTGGCATATTGTCATCACCATGCCAGTCACCCCCTTTGCATGTGCCTGAACACGCCCCTGCAACTCTATATGTAATACATTATGAGAATAATGAAAGGAGAACATATCTTTTACATCTTGATAGCTATAAATGCCTCTTACATCGCTCTATTGGCTTCCCGCCAAGCATTGAATACTTCCTGGACTCCCCCCCTTTTTCAAGCCCCTGAAACCACCTCAGCCATGCAATTTTTATTATATTTAATTAACATCAACTAATTTACACTTGTTGCAATCACTGTAAACCGATGTAACTCCTTCATACTTGAGGCAGTTAGGAAGAAACCGTGAAGATCGCATTTCCGTATCATCTCCAAATGTCGACGCCGAACCCTCCCATAACCGTGCCCTGGAACCGCGTCTGTTCAGGTTAAGAACTCAAATTTTTTGCTCCATATGTGAAAATCTATTTTGGGAAAAGTCCCAAAATTTCATGGATCTGCTTACTGCCGTTCTGGAGATATCTGCGAAAAACATGAGGGGGGGGGGGGGGGGGGCGCGGAATCCCACCCCCCCCCCCCCCCCCCTGTTACAAATGGGGTTAAAGAACGTTACTGATTTTGATACCATTTTCACTGGCATTCTACCACCAAAATGTTGCATCGTTGTGACTTTTGGAAGATCATTTCCAGGTGCGCGGATTGAGACGTCAACTACAAATACCTCCATCATGTCCTCGTGGGTGACATGCAATATTCATATGGTAAACGTGCATGATAGCATTGTGATTTTGCGGATTAGATCTTGGAAAACTTTAACAACGTGCAGGGCTGTGGTCAGGGGCGTGGTGGTCGGGGGGGGGGGGGGGGGGGGGTCGCGACACCCCCACTTTTGAAAACCGGGGGTCGACTCCCCCCCTCCGGTTTTCACGGCAGAAACTGATCAACGAGCGTCTCTCCTTAGGAATAAAAAGTACCTATGTGAACGGCCGGAACGTAGCCATGGTTTGCAGAGTTATTTCTTAGTAACTACCTATACCCGATGGATGTGTCTGAAAAATTGCACCAAAAAATGTTCATGTTTTAAAAATACAGTATGAAGGTTTTATATTGCTGCGTTCTCGAAGTTATGAGCAGGGCGCCCTGACGTAAGTGCAACCCTATTTCACTTTGAAACTGACAGTACAATAAAGTTATAATACAATAAATATTGAATACTAAATACAGTTAAATACAATCCCCAGTTAAATATCCGGCACGCTGGTCTCTGGCCACTGCATAGCCTACTGCAAACCCCTGCACACGGCCGAGTGGTACGAGTACAACGACTCACGAGTGCGGCTGGCCAATCAGCGCAGTGTCACCAGCGGCCAGGCATACGTGCTCTTTTTCGAGCTGGCCGGCACTTCCCACATTGGCTGCTTCGGTGGGCGAAGCCCGCATCGACCCGGCCTCATGTCAAGTGAACCTGCGGCAGAACGTGACGAAGATGCAGATGGCGCTGACGGCGCGACTGGACACCATAGAACAACGTGTGGAGGCGCTGGAGAAGGTGGCCGAGCTGGAGCCGGGCTGGGCGCCATGCCGAAGGTTGGGCGCCATGTCTGCCGAGCAGCCGGTGGCCAGCGGCGGCGGAGGCAGAATGTGGTCAGCAGCAGGCTCAGAGGGGGCCGACTCGCCCTGCGCAGCCAACCCCCTGTCGCCGCCGTCCGGAGAGGTCACCGAGGGGGATGGCAGTCCAGCGAAACTGTGGAGGCCGCATGTGGACTGAGGGGGGGGGGGGGGGGGGTATCAGGGAGGGGAGGGGGTATAGATAGCATCGTGAACCCGTGTGATGGAGCATATTGTATTTGTATTGCAGCTGAAAACTATTCTCATGTGAAAATATATTTTTGAAGTCCTTAAAAAAAAGTAAAATACAATAAAGTTTCTACTTTGCAAAAATCAATGTCATAATGGAACGCGTACAGTTGGTCGAAATAACCTCCATATAAAATTAATATTCGCTTGAGCTTTACAGATGCTAACTCAATAAGTGAAGGCATATATGTACCGACGGGGTCCGCACTAACGTCTAACTGACGCGGGCCCAGCCAAGTACGCCCCTCGCAGTTGCTATGGTACACACTGAGGCCCGGCTTCTTTCTCCTCTAGCGTATGTTTAACGGCGAATAAAAAAAAACGACCGTATATGCATTCAAACCGCATTACTGAGAGCTTCAAATTGATATATTGACGCATTGGCTCACCTTATCCATTTGCTGCTTTTAAACAAAAAATCGTTTTTACCACCGCAAAGCGCTAAAAACGGAGTTTTGCCTAAAAGCAGCAAATGGATAAGGTGAGCCAATAAGTCAATATATCAATTTGAAGCTCTCAGTAATGCGGTTTGAATGCATATACGCAGGGGCGTCACCCCCCCCCCCTCGGGGGACGGGGGGGACGTGTCCCCCCCAACATTTTCTAATTTTAACATTACGCCTATGGGCGTTGCATGGAAATAATCGACTTCACCCCCCCAAAACAAAAAATCGGAAGGTGGCACCGCCCTTGCATATACGATCGTTTCTTAATTTGCCGTTAAACATACGCTAGAGGAGAAAGAAGCCGGACCTTAGTGACCATAGCCATAGGCGTAACCACCTTCCGAAAGTAGGTGGGGACGGAGGCACTTTGAAGTCGATTATTTCCATGCAATGCTTATATCGGCGTAATGGCGTAGGCGTAATGTTACAATCCAAAAATGTTACTGGGGACTGATCCCCAGTGACCCCAGTGGTGGTTACGCGCCTGACCATAGCAACTGCGGGTCCCTGTACATACCTGACATAGCGACAAACGGAAAACGACGTTGGATAGCTCATGACAAGCTCTATCGAAAGTGTTCGGTTATTTTATGGTCAGGGCTCAACAGACTGTATGTCAACAGACTTATGGTATTGAGCTCAACAGACTGCAGAGGGGACCAAAGGATATATTTCGGCCATATACCTAAGGATATCCTTAACAAAACCGCATTTATTTCGAGAACTTAAAGGGAATGTTTCACCTTTGTATTGGGTTTTAACTGAGATGACCATTATCTTTGGCCGTTATTTAAATTTATAAAAAATAAAGGTAATTTTCCCAAAAACTTATCCGTTTTTAAGCAATTGAATTTCGAATTTGCAAAAGGGAGTCTATGCAAGTCCCGCCCCCCCCCCCCCTCCGCTGATTGGCTGACAGCCACTTCAAGATTGTTGGTCCTGGAAGTCAGTCGACCTGTATTTCTCGAAAACCTTGGCTGGATTACCGAGTACGATGTAAACAACGGCCAACGCGATAGGTTGCGGTCTAAGTTGAAGTTTTTTCACGCTGTTTGAAGTGTCAGTTATTGGCTCACCTTATCCATTTGCTGCTTTTAAGCAAAAATCCGTTTTTACCACCGCAAAGCGCTTAAAACGGAATTTTGCCTAAAAGCAGCAAATGGATAAGGTGAGCCAATGAGTCAATATATCAATTTGAAGCTCTCAGTAATGCGGTTTGAATGCATATACGCAGGGGCGTCGCCCCCCCCCCCGGGGGGGGGGGGGCGACGCCCCTGCGTATATGCATTCAAACCGCATTACTGAGAGCTTCAAATTGATATATTGACTCATTGGCTCACCTTATCCATTTGCTGCTTTTAGGCCAAACTCCGTTTTTAGCGCTTTGCGGCGGTGAAAACAGATTTTTGCTTTGATTGTTTTGTTTTAAAATAAATATTGAGCTATCGCAATGCCTCGCACTCGTCATTGTGTTCCATGCGGGAGAAGACACAGTTCCACAATGTTTGTATTTAAGTCGCCAGAATTGTCTGAAACGATTGTGCTGCCAAATGGCAGCGTAAAGGTTTTCTATATGGCTCTCTATATCTTAATAATGACGTCAAAATTCCAAATTTAAAAACTTAATTTGTATAAAAATAAGCGACTTCTCGAGAGAAAAAATATCACCAGCGTTTTCAGTAGCACTACTTCATATTTTCGACTACAACCAGCGTATATTTGACAACTTTCAGAGAGGTTAGTGAAACATTCCCTTTAATAAAAGAAACTGTTCACCTTCTCAGCGTTTAATATGCACCGTACCACAAGCGGGCATCGTACTCCCATCACTGATTGGCTGATTTGGCGACGTTCATCCGGGTTTTTGATACACTCTCTGGCACGTAGTCTCTGATCACGACTCCTCGCTAATCTCCGCGCAGTCGCCCGGGCGGCGCGGCGGCCCCTTGTTAGAGACTGGTAGGCGGCAAGCGGAGCCCATAGGCGTACCCAGGGGGGGGGGGGGGGGGGGCAAACGGGGAAATTTCCCCCTCCTGAAGGTCCGTACGTGCCCACTTGGCCGTATGTGCCCCTTTGGAAATAGGGCCCGAAGTGCCCTATTTCGAGAGAAAAAATAATGATTTTCTTGATTTTTAACAAGACAAAATGCTGAATGTATGCCCCTCTAAAAATATAGTGGGACAAATCCGGTGAGTTGTTTTTGGTGGTGGTACCTTATGCCCCCTGATCAAAAATTGCCCCCTCCTGGAGTGAATCTTGGGTACGCCACTGGCGGAGCCAGAGTCAGGTCAGGTTCACCCACTGGTGTTGTATGACGTCACGTGTCATACAAAGATAAACTTACTTTTTCTCCACAGATATCCGTCTATGGTCCAAACCAAAGTCATATTCGTATTTTTGAACTCAAGATGCCCCTCACTGCCAACTATCAAGCAATCTGTCAAGGAAATCCCGCTCCGTGTCCCTTATAAGAGCAACACATCAGCCAATCAGCGATGGGAGACACGACGGATACTTGCGGTGCGGTATATATTAAACAAAATCAAAACAAGGTGAACAGTTCCCTTTAGCTAGCGATGCGCGGGAAAAAAAACGTTCGAAAACGGATTGTATTCGCTATCTGTATGATTCAATCAGATTTCATCTCAAGTCAATAGGAGAGGAGAGTCCATTGAACAGGAAGCATACCTACACAAATTGTTTAATTGTTTTCAAAATATAATTTGCGGAAGAACCATGGCAAAGTGATACGAATCTCACCATGTTGATTTTTCGCGTGGAACCGCATCGAATGATAAATGTGTGACCTAACGGTTAGTTAGGTTATATCCGAACACTGACCTGACTTGAGGTCAGGTCAAGATCACGTTTCACATCAATCGATGCGTCTCGACGAGCTAAACGCGATGGTAAACCCCCATTGCTTATCTCGATTTGGCAAAACGTTATTTAAAAACTACACATGACCTTAGGGTCACCTGAGACGTTGACCTCGTAGAGGTCACAGGAAAACATGTGACACGGATCTTTGCACTTGGCACGCGAATGACGGATCTGATGAAACTGGGGCGATTTTTTTTTCATTTGCTGTGCATTTGCATTTGCATTTTCTCCATTGACTTATAATGGAGAGGTTGCGAAATCAACTAGAACTTAGGTCACCTATATCAACAAATCCGAGATACCTGAATCGTAGGTACTTATTACCTGATTAAATCCTCCAGCATTTTTGGAGTTTGGGTCACTTGACGTGACCTAGTGACCAGACCTGAAATGACCCGAGTTGAAGTATCTATTTTACTCGTTTTGCCGTTATTCCGGAAAAAACTTTTTTGGGGGATATCCGCGCCCGTCTGTTCGCGTTTCAAAGCATGGCGCAGGGCTGTAGGAACGTCATGAAAATGTATTTGGCAGCAAGGAAACTTTGATATTGTTTTGAGAGAAACCTATTACACCATTTCCAAATTTCTTCGCAGATTTCAACTCCTCTCTCCGTCTACCTTTTCATTTTGCTTTCTCATGTAACAAAATAAGACTAAAGCAAAAAAATGACCAAAAAGTTTGGGCCAAGGCCCCCCTGCCCCCGTGCCTACACTTGCAATATCGCGTAGGTATCCATAGCAACAACGCAACACACATTACAACCAATACATTCGGAAAGCATTTAGTTCAGACCTTTTTGATTGAAATCAAGGTTCTTATGATTTGTTTTCAGATGGGGAAAGAGCCTTGAGAACGGCTCACACGTCTCCTCATCCAAAAGGGGTGTTTTACTGGTTACCTATTCATCATCCTACCAAGATTTCAAGATTGATTTAAAGATTTCAAGGGTTCAAGATTGGAATATATCAAATCGCCGTTGGACTGGATTCAGTTCCAAGATGCCTTTTCCCTACCACACACTGCACTATGCATTACAGAAATCGGTGTTAACTTGATCTGTTAAACAGCGCCCCGCTGGACCTCCGGTATTTCTACACCTTGCTGGAAACGTATTTGAACCCTCGAACTCGACTCCTATCCATAGTAGGGAAAAGCGAAAATACCGTTAGGTAGCTCGACGAAATTAATGTCGAAAACATACCGGGCGTTTTTTTCTCAGGTCAATATTTAAACCACCATAAGAGGCTATCAAATATCAACAGTAATAAACGGCAACATATTGGGTCTACCCCCAAAAATATGTCAAGAACTATGTTAGCAAAGAACAAACTGGAAAGTGGGAAGCAATCCAAAGCATCTTGAAAAAAGCAATCCAAATCGAAATAACTACAATCATTGGGCCTTTGTCCCATTATGACTCGGCATTTGGCCCCACCAACTTTGTATTTTCGCCCCACCAACTTCCCCCTTAATTTGTCCGCCCATGTAGCTCAGTCGTCCGCCGGCGCAGCCCAGGCGGGAGAGCGGTGGACCATATATCTGACCCACCCTGGCAAGGCGGGGACGAGACGATACGGCACTCGCTAGTTGCTCCTGGCAGGGATGACCTGCGGCCGGTGGTGGCAGCGTCCACGTTCAAGGTCATACGAGGCCAGCGAGTCGGGCAGACCGTCCCCAGCGAGTCGGGCAGACCGCCCCCAGCGAGTCGGGCAGACCGTTCCCAGCGAGTCGGGCAGACCGTCCCCAGCGAGTCGGGCAGACTGTCTCCAGCGAGTCGGGCAAACCATCCCCAGTCGTAAGGGGACGTTAAACTCTCGCCGATCTAAATTCTGCCGATGACCTGGAATTGCTTGATCGGATGGTGGGGTCAGGGTCCGCACAACAAGCTCTACTTAGCGAGAGTCCTGCTCTCGGAAATCCTTCCAAGCAAGACACTCGAACTACATTTATAAAAAATAAGGCATGCTCAAAAGGGGAGTTCCACCTGTACATCCATTAAGATGGGAAAGGGGATTTTCAGTTATTAAACCACCATTTTGTCCAACCAACTTTTAAGAAAAAAACTACTCATCAGCGTCCGTCCACCATATTTAGATCAGATCAAAAGTTACAGCTTCAGCAGATCACAAGTGGTCACACTGGCTATTTTTGTTAAAAGGTTTTTGGTTATTTACTTCCTTATATAATACAGTAGAACTAGTAAAACGCCTTTTTGGGCGATGACCGAGCGGGCGCGCACTGGTAAAGCTAAAACAGTTTTGAAATATGAAACGGTACGGGAGCACACGTGGTAGTAACAAATAGTCCTTTTAGTCCTTTTAGTCCTCCATAAAAATTGCCAGGCCTCCATGCATGCCAACATACGAATTGAGTTTTATTAAATTGTACATGATCTCTTTTCTCGAATCCGCCAAAAGAGAGTACGTCCTGAGCGCTGCATGATTCAACGTATACAAAAACGAATGCTTAGATAAATCAAGCCATTTTTTATCAAGAATAATTTGTGTTCATTTCGACGTCTGCGGGTGCCACGCGCTGTGATACCACCCCATCAGAACGCACCATAACAAAATCAAAATTGATTTGATGGTCCTATCCAGTGGTGAAAACCCGATCTCAATCGGAGCAGTGGTTATTAGCTTCCAAAAAGCGTATGTATGGCCGGGTCGGGCCGGTTCGGGCCGGGTTAAATGTAAATTTGTCTAGTAAGTTGACGAGAAACCTCACGGGTGCTTTGCGCCCGCTCGGTAACAATTCTTTTAACGTTATCGTGTTTGTCCTATCCAGGTGCGTTCAACTACATATATCCAGCTTGACCGCGGGCTACGTCAAATGCAAAACTTGGCTCCAGGTCATCGGTCATGTGATGACCCAGATAGGACGTTAAATAGTGGGCGACTCGTCTTGTGTTAAAGACAATTCAAGTATTTTTACAATTGCAAGTGTGTTTAAATCCGCTGCTGCACATTTTCACAAATAAATTTGTCCGCCCCTGTGCTCAGTCGGGAGAGCGCTGGGTTTCTGACCTCACCCAGTATGGCAGGCCGGGTTCGAGTCGCTTCGGCGCTCGCTCTTTGCCCCTGACTGGGATGACCTGCGGCCGGTGGCAGCGGTCGCACTCAAGGTCAGGTGGCGTCAGAGGGCGGGGCGGGCCGTGTCCAGGTATGTCGGGCACGTACAACTTTCGCCTCTCGCAGGGCCTGGGTAACAAGCTCGGCTTAGCGCGTGTCCTGACCTCGGAAATCCGGCCATTCAAAAGATTCGGACTAAATTAATACGAAATAAGTTGCTAATACACAAGTAAGAGAAAATGATTTTTGTTTATAATTTGGTCATACTTTTTGGAATTCGCACCACAACCTGCAATGTTTTCCGCTTTCCGGGTGGTTTTCTGGTCATGTTGCCGACTCCCCCCCCCCCCACCCACACACACACTCGAAAATCGGTGTCGACGCCCTTGGCTGCGGTGCATCCAGCGACCCGGAGAGGCTGGGGAGAGGCTGGAGAGGCCGGAGAGACCCGGAGAGGCTGGGTATAAGAAAGCAGCTCTGGCATTATATCTAAAAATTATACCTTTTTGAGGTTTGAGGATCCTTGAGGCTCCCACTGGTTTAAAGCTGGCTAGTATTTACATATTTTTTCCATGTATTGAAATTGGAGATAGTGTTGCCGCGGAACCCGGGAAGACTGCACTACGGATCGACGGAAACACCAATGATGGGTAATTCCATTCACAAACCATTGATGCGGCACCTTCATTGCTCAAATAAACTGCGCTGGCAGGTGGGGCGTTCCAGGACCGATCGACCAGTGCCGTACACTCTCATATTTAAAAAAAAACATCTAAGATTGGGTCTATAGGGTAGTCTTAGGCCCTGGCGACGACTGTGCGTATAGTTTGCTTCGCCAAGCAACGGTCACCGAGTTATAGCCTCCGGCAATTTCGAGAGATCACGCTGCAGGCCTTTCTTTGATGGCCCATAACTTGTAGTTAAACGACCTCAAACATTAAAAGCTATACACCAATGAACTGGCCATGATGCAAAAAAAAAACTGTTAGCTATCTCAAAAATTTTGATTTGGGATTTATTTTTATTTTGTGACCTTGTGAACTTTTTTACGTGACCTTTTCCCAGTCGAAACCTGTATTTTTGACTCAAAGCCAAATTTAGTTTTATCAATTACCTATCAATATTGAAACAAAAGTGGATATAGCCTATTAAATGCCCACTTTCAGCCTCGCAAAAAAACTGTATAGGTGGCGCTGCGAACGTTACTCATGTATATCTCCGGACTGGGTAAAGATATCGAGGTGCAGTCAACTCCAGTGGATTGGATAGGTGATTCCGAGCAAGAAATATTTGTATTACTTTGTGACGTATTACTTTGTGACCCGAAGTCAAGGTCAAGGTCAAGGTCATAATTTAGGTCAAACTCGTAAATAATTTCCGTTTGCTGTACGTACGGGTTTTTGTGAGTATTACCGGGGTATTGCACCGAGTTTAGGCAAAGACTAATCCAGAAGGCCATTTTGGGATGCGCCAAACTATCTGAGGGGATGCAAAAAGTTCGAAAATTTCCAAACTTGATCGGAAGTCACTTTGTCACCCTTTGGTCGATCGATCTGGTTGCTCAGTACTGTATTTTTTGTATCATGAAAACAGAACATTTTCAAGGGCATCTCATTGTATTTTGAGCATCAGTGTGCGATAACATCATATGCCCACTTCTATCCCCTGACATTTTGTATGCATGGAACCATCATAGGCGTACACAAGGGGGGGGGGGGGGCAAACGGGGAAATTGCCCCCCCAAAGGTCTGTACGTGCACCCTTTAGTCGAACAAATGAACGATTTTTAAATTTTTAAGAGAAAAATGGTGCAAAAATATGCCCTTTTTAAAATATAGCGGGCCAAATACGGTGAGTTTTTTTTTGGTGGGGGTACTTTATGACCCCCTGACAGTGGCGTACCCAGGATTTACTCCAGGAGTGGGTAATTTTTGCTCAGGGGGCATAAAGTACCCCCACCAAAAAAAAACTCCCCGGATTTGGCCCCCTATATTTTTAAAAGGGCATATTTTCACCATTTTTCTCTTTTAAAAAACAATGAAAAAAATCATTCATTTTTTCGACCAAAGGGGACACGTACAGACCTTCAGGGGGGGGGGCAATTGCCCCGTTTCCCCCCCCCCCCTTTGTGTACGCCTATGGCCCCTGAGCAAAAATTGCCCCCTCCTGGAGTGAATCCTGGGTACGCTACTGGGAACCATGCACACATGTGAACAGAACCTGAACCGAAACAGAACCGACTGTCCCAGGGAAGACGGAGTATTCCATTGTTTTAACGTAGTTCTAGAGGAAAATATGCAGGCATGTACAAACGATTTCGATGACGAGGGGGCAATTTTGAGACAGAAATACGCTTTAAACACTGGGTTAGTACCGATCGCTGCACGCTAGTAGACATGGTTGTCGTGTGAGGATTTCCTGGAAAGTCTTAGCAAAATAATATGCCATTTCAAAAATCTGAAGGCCTCGGTACCACCCGGGGAGACAGTGGTAGTCGGTCATTTCTCCAAGAACTATCCATTCATAGTTCAAGAGGAGGTCCAGAGCTTCCACTGGGATGCCGCCCAATGTACCATACAATATGCATCCTTTTATAGTGTACTGGCGTGAAAGCGACACAGAGCGGCAACAAAGTTACTGTTTTGTTTCCGATGAAACCAAGCACAACGCCAGCATGGTGTACATTTTTTTTAGACGCATCATTCCCGAAGTACAGAAACTGATACCGGGACTGTGCAAAATCCACTGTTTGCTGACGGCTGCGCAGCTCAATACAAAAACAAGTACAATTTCATTAACATCGCAAATCACTCCACGGACTTTGGAATCACATACGAATGGCACTTCTTCGTCACATCCCACGGCAAGAGTGCCTGTGATGGCAGTGGTGGCACGGTGAAAAGAGCGGCGGCGACATAAAGTCTCATGCCTACGAAAGTCAGAAAGTATTCTGACCAAATTTTGTCGGCACAGGCAATTTTTACGTTTCTGACGGAGAAATTCGAAACCACCATCCACTTTTGCCTGGTGGAAAAGGAAGAGGTCAAGAAAACTGCAGCGGGACTAGCTGCACATTTCTCCTCTGCCAATACAATTGAAGGCACCCTGCAGTTTCACCATTTTGTTCCAGTGGACGAAATGCACCTGACATTTCACGAACTGTCACGTGGACCCGGCAAAACAGTCCGCATTAGGTGATAAACGCATCTTGGAGGGAACATGAACAGTGCAAAGAGTAACCCTGTTCTCTATCGGTGTGCTGGTATGCAGCCACTCATGTACCTCGAGGTGTTTTATGATTCAGACACTGGGACGTGAGGTAGTATGGCTCCGAGCCAGTTTCGCACGGTTCTGTTCACATGTGTGCATGGCTCCATTAATACAAAATACCAGGGGAAAGAAGTGAGCATATGATGTTATCGCACACTGATGCTAAAAATACAATGAGATGCCCTTTAAAATGTGTTTCATGATCAAATAATCTGGTACTAGCAACCAGATCGATCGCCCAAAGGGTGACAAAGTGACTTCCGATCAAGTTTGGAAATTGTCGAACTTTTTGCATCCCCCAGATAGTTTTGGCGCATCCCAAAATGGCCTTCTGGATTCGTCCTTGTCTAAACTCGGTGCAATACCCCGGAAATACTCACAAAAAAATCCCGTACATACAGAAAACGGAAATTATTTACAAGTTTGACCTAAATTATGACCTTGACCTTGACCTTGACCTCGGTAACGAAGCCATACAAATATGTAAAAAAGTTGTACAAAATGATAATTTGTGCTAATAATATATTATTTTAATCAAAAGAAAAGCAGAACAATTCCAACGCGTTTCGATTAACAAATCAACATTAGAGAATGACAACAGTTAGAATTGTTGCGCTTTTCTTTGGATTAAAATAATATATTATTAGCACAAATGATCATTTTGTACAACTTTTTTACAATGAACAAGTTGCTAAACGTTCTTCAACTCTTATCATACAAATATGTCTTGCTCAGAATCACCTATCCAATCCACTGACGTTGACCGCACCTCGATATCTTTACCCAGTCCGGAGATATACATGAGTAACGTTCGCAGCGCCACCTATACAGGTTTTGCGAGGCTGAAAGGAGGCATTTAATAGGCTATATCCACTTTTGTATTTTGTCTATCGAAAGGTAATTGATAAAAATAAATTTGGTTTTGAGTAAAAAATACAGGTTTCGACTGGGAAAAGGTACAGGGTCACGTAAGACAGAAAAGGTCACAAGGTCATAAAAAAATCGAGATAGCCAAAACATTTATGGCATCATGGCGAGTTCATTGATATATAACTTGTAAGGTTTTAGGTCGTTTGACTGCAAGTTATGGGCGATCAAAGAAAGACCTGCAGCGTGACCTAACGAAATTGCTAGAGGCTATAACTTGGTCACCATTGCTCGGCGAGGCAAAATATGTGCACAGTCGTCTTCAGAGCCTACAACTACCCTATAGACTCAATCTTATATTTGTCTGAGTGATGAGGGTGTAAAATGGACCCTCCACTAGGTCGATCTGTCCTGGAACGCCCCAGGTACCAACGAATTTCACAGTACACCGAATTAGTGTCATATAAATATATTATTGTCTCATTGGTTTCCTGTATTGGGCCTAGCAACAACAACATTGTTCTAAAACACTATGGTCGAATCTGATATTACGGCCGGCTTGCACTGGCGACATACCTCGCCCCAGTGTGAAGCAAGTGACGGTTCGTCTTATGCTATATCATCAGCTCAGCTATTCCTGTTGGCTAATGTTACAGTCTCGGGCTGATCCCTGCTGTGTGTCTCAGCCACTCAACGTCAACTAGACACGAACGTTACAGTATCGGGCTGATCCCTGCTGTGTCTCAGCCACTCAACGTCAACTAGACACGAACGTTACAGTATCAGGCTGATCCCTGCTGTGTGTCTCAGCCACTCAACGTCAACTAGACACGAACGTTACAGTATCGGGCTGATCCCTGCTGTGTGTCTCAGCCACTCAACGTCAACTAGACACGAACGTTACAGTATCAGGCTGATCCCTGCTGTGTGTCTCAGCCACTCAACGTCAACTAGACACGAACGTTACAGTATCGGGCTGATCCCTGCTGTGTGTCTCAGCCACTCAACGTCAACTAGACTATACGTTCTTGGACGATACCGCGAAAATAAATATTTATATCGAGACTTTTCGGACAAATTATTGCACGTGGCCGAAGGCCGAGTGCAATAATTTGTCTGAAAATTCGAGATATAAATATTTATAAGCGGTAGAGTCCTAGATATTATTTCCTGTGTGTTTAACAAGACAGAGTCGATGGCAATGGAAAGGCCTTATCTTAATCTGACGGATTGGTTAGATGATGATGTTGATACAATCGAAAACGAAGCCAAAGACTATGTTAACGGATTAAAAAATGTAAACACTGTGACCAAATTTTTTTTATTGGATCAACAAACTAGAAAAGGCTGCAGAAGACTTATTCAAAAAGAAGACAACTATACTTGAACTTTCACCTCGAGATTTGAATGCCTTAGTTTGCAAGTTTCTTATGTCTCTGAAACGGGAAAAGCTATATAATGTATTTTAGTTTTCTTTAAACAAGAAGATGGTAATCACAACATACGATCCAAGAAAACAATCCAAATTAACGTCTCGTGCAAAGTTTCCTGGATCCCAGTTTTAGGCTTAAAATTGCACAAAACATACAGGAAACGAACGTTACAGTATCAGGCTGATCCCTGCTGTGTGTCTCAGCCACTCAACGTCAACTAGACACGAACGTTACAGTATCGGCCTGATCCCTGCTGTGTGTCTCAACCACTCAACGTCAACTAGACACGAACGTTACAGTATCGGGCTGATCCCTGCTGTGTGTCTCAGCCACTCAACGTGAACTAGACACGAACGTTACAGTATCGGGCTGATCCCTGCTGTGTGTCTCAGCCACTCAACGTGAACTAGACACGAACGTTACAGTATCGGGCTGATCCCTGCTGTGTGTCTCAGCCACTCAACGTCAACTAGACACGAACGTTACAGTATCAGGCTGATCCCTGCTGTGTGTCTCAGCCACTCAACGTCAACTAGACACGAACGTTTTCGAAACACAGACAGTGGTACTCTCGTCACCCTATTATACTTTCACCAAAGGATTTCACCCGTACACCAAATGACCATAGGTGTCGATTTATATACTTTTAGGGTGGCCCTCGCCCCCCCCCCCAATGTTGAGTTCGCCCCCCCCCCCAATGGTACCCCCCCCCCCATGGTACCCGCTCGCCCCCTAAATATTTTTGCCCGCTGGCAGATCCAAGAGGGGGCAAAGCGGCCAAGCCTCCCAAACCGCCTGCAATGGGGGAAAAAATTGACCCGTTTCCTATTTCAAAAGAAAGTCTACGCAGCTTTTACTAAGAAAAGTTTTTTTAAATCCCCTCTTTATGTATAAAGATGCAAAATCCGGTGAATTGGAACATATTTGCAATGTTAGATTTTTAAGGCATTTTTCCAAAGAAATGTTGTTTACATTGATTTCTTTTAAATGATTTTTTAGGGGCCAAAACCAAAGTTTTCACAAATCCGAGAATTGATTTTGTAGCCCTTGCCATTTGCTATTTTCTGACGTTTTGTATTGCATTTTGCTCAAAATATAGACTTTGTATGCTCTCTTAAAATTAAGCTGATTTTGTATTCGCCAAACTCGTGTGTAGTGATGTCACTAAGTTAGTTATATCTGGATTTTTCTCGCCAAAATTTCTTCATTTATGCACAGAAGACGTAAAATTGGCGTAGAAGAAGATATCCAAAGTCTCACGTTTATATCTCTATTGGTTTTTGAGCTATTGCAAAATTCGTCCGGGAGAGGTATTTGCCCCCCCCCCCCCCCAGTCAATGGCAGGTTAACACTGCCGTTTTACTAAGTAAGGGTTCCAAGTAAGGACTCGGGCCTTCTGGCGGATGCAGACCGGCCCAAAACGTTGGTTTGAGGGGCCGTCCGACAAAATTCCATAACTCATGAGATTTCATCTGTTTTTGCATTATGAATTGATTACAACTACTGTCCTTTGTACAAGTTGCCTAGATTTGTTTTTAACTGTGTGAATTTTCAGCCGATTTTGGTGGTTTCTGTAAAGCGATGGCGCTGATATTCTCCCCTTGGATCCGTCCCTGTTCGGCCATTGGCGGACCCAGGGGGAGGGAGGCATCAGGGGAAAATTCCCCCCCCCCCACAGGAATCTGGGGGGAGGAGGGCATTCAATACCAGCCCCCCTGCGCGTTCCCAATTCATCGTAAAATCGTAAAAATTATTTTTGCAGCAGTCAAAGACCAGTTACTCACGTTAAAACCGGCAAATTTCGCGCCGCTTCGCGGCATAACACAACTTTCGCAATTGCTTATAGAAATTTGGAAAATATGAAAATGAATTCCATTAAGTGTCTGGCAGAGACTCTCCTTGTCGATAATTCCTGGCACTGGCGGATCCAGGGGGGGGGGGGGGGGGACAGGACCAAATGCCCCCCCCCCTCCTCCACAGGAATCTGTGAGGGGCATTCAATACAAGTATGCCCCTGCGCGTTCCCAGCACCGAAAGTGAAGAATCTTAGGAGAAAACTTCATGAAAACGGAAGTTTTTTATCTCGAGTGATTGAATTTGAAGTTTGTATGTATCCCTTGCTTTCAATGATAGACAAAACAGTGCACCTGATGCAATTCAAGCAGCCCCGGTGACACTTAACCCGCGCCCCGCGGGGGGAGGGGCAAAATCTGCCCCCTCCCGGCTTTTCTCAATAACTTGAAAACAGTGATATCAACGTCAAACTTTCGGTACCTTATGCTGCACCAATTTTACGCCTTCTCACCAAATTACAATGAAATGTATAGAGTATTTTGGGAGATAATGACGTTGACGTCATGTCATGCCATTTTTGGTGGAAAAAATGCTAAATGTTTGAACAATCGTAGAAAATAGAGTTTTGAAGCAAATTGCACAAACAAGACGTTAGAAGAAAGAAAATTACATTTTATTCAAAATGTCTATCTCGGATTCGGGAAAGTTTGTGTTTTTGACCCCCAAAAATAAAAACCAACTGTTTTTTTTTCGGGGAAAAAACCCCACAAAATCAAAAAGCTTGAATACCAAAATAAGGTGACCGACCCAAATCTGCAGAGGAAAACAATGGAGGTACTTTTAGCCACAGAAAGATGCCCCCCACGGATAGAGGCTGGATCCGCCAGTTTGTTGGGCTCCCCCAACCGTTTTGAAAAATCGACACCTCTGCAAATGACATTTGATACCGAATGCATGAATGAATGAATGAATGAATGAATGGATGAATGGATGAATGAATGAATGTGGTTATACTTAAAGGGAATAGATTACCTTTAACATGGGGTTTTGAACTGAGATAGCAGATTTGTAGAGCAGATCGAAAAATGGATTGTGGTGAAAGAATTACCTCCCTACGCTATGTAATTTCGGCACAGGACTAGTGGGCCCCTTTTAGAAGACAATGTTTCATTTCCCCGAAACTTATTTCGGGTCTTCACAACGGTTGTTTACGTTACAAGCAGCCTGCGTATATATGCCTAAAGTCCGTCGTTATTGTGTGTAATAGTTTCCATATCCAAGCTACCATATGCATGACGTCATACATTGTCTGAATTTGTTATGGCCATGAAGGAGGAAAGAAAAACATGCCCATTTTTTACGGATATCCATCTATCGTCCAAACAAATGCCATATTCGTTATCTCAGCTCGCAATACCCCGTATAGCCCAAATTCAAGACAACTTTCAAGGTGACCTATTCCCTTTAATGAAGACGTCCACCATGCACGTCATAGGCTTTGTTGTTGTATTGTGGTCTATTTCTACGATGGTATAGTCGTCTTGTTGAAATATACGATGTTGGCTGTTATGAATACGTACGTATGACCGCTCTCTGTTATGAAAAAGACTACAGCGATATATGACTAACCGGCGGGCGTATTTCGGTTTCCCGCATTCGAATGGCCACCGGCTAGCGTAAAACTGAGTCAGTCATAACATAACATAAGTCATAACATAACAAACATAAGTCAGTCAAAAATGTAGATATTGCTTAGAAATTCGGTTTGGGCATCGTCCATACTTGGTTCTCCAATATATCTTCCGGTTTTGAATATATTTGAATATTTTGATTTTGTGGATTTTTTCCAAAAAATACGTTTTTTTTCATCACAAAATCAAAATATTCAAATATATTAAAAAAACGGAAGACATTGAGAACCAAGTATGGACGATGCCCAAACCGAATTTCAAAGCAATATCTATATTTTTGATTGACATGTCCGGTTTTACGCTAGCCGGTGGCAATTAGAATGCGGGAAACCGAAATACGCAACCGGCGGACTGCATACGTATGCAGTCGGCCGGTTGCGTATTTCCGAGATTATAGTCTTGTACGATACCCATGAGTGACTTCACTTGGCGCACACCCATTCACACTGCGATTTGGATATTTGACGATGGGGCTGCATCCAGTAACGGGCATTGGGCATTGGGGCACAAGAATGGCTGGGTAATTCCTGCTTTGTAACGCAATCATTAAATCCATGCCCGGTTCATGGGCAGTGGGTATGGATTTTGATGTCATACCATGTCTTCTAAAAAAAGGAGTACAATATTATTAAACTCAATATCTCCAGGTGAATGTCTCTGCCAACGCGAGTTGGAGTTGGTCTTAGCTGACTGAGGACATCAGAGTCAAACCATGCCGGCATGAGTCGGTTGAGTCAATTGAGTCAGCTGGGTGAGGGCCTGTGATGACCAAATGACCAGTGGTCAGTGGTCAGTCACCGTGACTTTCCTATATTTGGTCAGTGACCGAACCGGTAAGGTGACCGGACAGGCTGCTAAACATGGCTCTCTAAGTCACTCAAAATATAACATCATCACTGGATCTGAGATGTTATGTTATTATCGTGTCTGCCATGCAGGCTTATGGTGACATCAGCGATGTTATCTTTAATTTCCATGGAGCTGGACAAACCAGCCGTCTTCTACGTTTAACCTTTAGGCGCTTGCTCTTGATAGGCCAGTGGGCCGGTCTCTTGTCAGTACTTCCTAGTCATTGAACTGAGTACAGTATGTGTGTGTGTGTGTGTGTGTGTGTGTGTGTGTGTGTGTGTGTGTGTGTGTGTGTGTGTGTGTGTGTGTGTGTGTGTGTGTGTGTGTGTGTGTGTGTGTGTGTGTGTGTGTGTGTGTGTGTGTGTGTGTGTGTGTGTGTGTGTGTGTGTGTGTGTGTGTGTGTGTGTGTGTGTGTGTGTGTGTGTGTGTGTGTGTGTGTGTGTGTGTGTGTGTGTGTGTGTGTGTGTGTGTGTGTGTGTGTGTGTGTGTGTGTGTGTGTGTGTGTGTGTGTGTGTGTGTGTGTGTGTGTGTGTGTGTGTGTGTGTGTGTGTGTGTGTGTGTGTGTGTGTGTGTGTGTGTGTGTGTGTGTGTGTGTGTGTGTGTGTGTGTGTGTGTGTGTGTGTGTGTGTGTGTGTGTGTGTGTGTGTGTGTGTGTGTGTGTGTGTGTGTGTGTGTGTGTGTGTGTGTGTGTGTGTGTGTGTGTGTGTGTGTGTGTGTGTGTGTGTGTGTGTGTGTGTGTGTGTGTGTGTGTGTGTGTGTGTGTGTGTGTGTGTGTGTGTGTGTGTGTGTGTGTGTGTGTGTGTGTGTGTGT